>JARHVA010001708.1:985000-1007500 GCA_037957365.1 Torreya grandis | reverse complement strand
GGTTTGTATGGCTATAGAGTATCTTCTAGGACAACATGGAGTGATCCCCTAACCAGGTACCCCCATCTCTCCTCCTCATCCTCAAGTATTCTTACAACATCACACTTGATGGATATTATATTATTATCATATCTCATTATATATATATATATAATAACAACTTAAGTAATAAATTAATCATACTTTTTCTTACTTATCAATCTCTTAGCTCCTATGGTCACACCATCTATATGAACACCTAGCATAGCTTCCCTATCTACACAATCTCATAATACCTCCTCTTTAGGTCACCTCCTCAGCTTAAACCTAGTTGTCATGACTTACATCCATCTCAACCTCCATCTAAGTGGTCTTTCTATCCTCTCCTCTAACTCATCTACTGAATCACCAATGATGATGATGGTTTTCACTCTCTCCTCTTAACTCTATCACTATCATATACTTAGTGGCCATAGCTTGTCTCTCTATGTCATTAGTGGTGGTACATCTAGTACCTTCACCCCTACCTTCACCTCCTCTTGATCTACACCTTATCATAAATAACTAGTACATGGTCACTCCTAGTGTGGCCTCAATGTCAATCTCACTATTAGTGGTTTAAGTCTCCTATTCCCTCATGGCTCTCTCACATGCTAAGTCTAGTACTCAAGCATGAGTATCAATGTGATTTTATGAGGTATACGCATCTACCTTGGCACTTGTGCCATAAAATGTGGCTCTCTCCACCATGTATAGTGCCCTATCACTTCTCTCCTCTATAGCACTAGTTTAACTATGCACCAACTATCCCAGGTAGTCGCTAGTTACTCATATCATCACCATACTATATTAGTGTGTCTCATCATATATATCATTGGCACATGGGGCATGGCCCAAACTACCTAGTCCTCCCTCCATATCCTCACCTAAGGTGACCTATTATTGATCATCTGCGGTAACCCAACTAGCTGATACATAGAAAATCTCTCCCCTATCCATGTTATCAATAGTATAATCAATCCCATGCTCTTATGTCTTCTAACCTAAATCTCAAATAGATCATGAATAACCTAGACCTAGATGATAGAGCCCAAATCATATAACACTCCCTCTTATAGCATCATCCTACTCAAGGCTATCATGTATATTGGTACCTTAGCATCTAACTTGTGACAAATCACTCACTATGTCACAAGGCCTATGATTGCTTTCTAGAGATATATAATATCTGATATATACACATCATCCATACTCACTCCCTACCCTAACAATATCATCTCTAAGCCTTAAAAAGGATTAGTATAAAGAAAGAATTGAAATATTCAATAAATGGATAAAATGATGTTAAATGAATCTAAGCTATCATATAGGTTTTGGAGAAAATTGATTGAAAAAATAGTCTACATTTTTAATAGAGGATAAATCTTAGTAAACAATAACAAAACCCTTTATGAGTTATGTAAGTGTAGACCAACATCAGTCAAATATTTTGAAGTGTTTGGGATTAAATGCTTCATTAAGAGAGATGAAGACTTGCAAATGTTTGACTCAATATATGATGAAGGTATTTTTCTTAGATATCCCTCTATAAGTAAAGCTTATAGATGTTATAATAAAATCCTAAAAATAATCGTATAAAGTGCCAGTATAAAGATGGATGAAATAAGGCCTTAGAAAGTAAGATCACAAACAAATGATCATCCAAAGGAACCATAATTCAGAGAAGAAGAAAAATAAGAGGTATAAAAATAAGAGGAAATGGAGTACGAAGATACAAAGATACCATCTCCATTTGTTCAAAAGAATAATTTGGAAAGTCAAATTATTGGTGATATTTATGCTGGGGTACAAATTAGAATAAGATTTTTGAATACACCCAATCATGTAAATATTTCCTTGATATCCAAAATAAATCCCAAAAATTTTACTAAAGCTAGTAATGACAAGCATTATATCAATGCTAAGGAATAATAATTTAATCAAATTGAAAATAATGAGACATGGGAACTCATTCTTAGACTAAAAGAATAGAATGTAATTGGTATGAAGTGTGTGTTCAAGAATAAGCTAAATGAATATTTCCAAATAATAATAAATAAAATTATGTTGGTTTTTGATGGGTATACTCAAGTGTAAGGTATTGATTTTGAAGAAACCTTTTCCCATATTGTAATATTAGAAGCCATTAAAATGTTTCTAGCATATGCTAGTTTTAATAACTTTAAATTTTATCAAATGGTTGTGAAATATTTTTTTTAATGGCAATTTAGAGGAAGAAGTATATATTGAACAACCAAAATGTTTCCTTCTATAAAAAAATAAGGATTATGTGTGAAGATTGAAGAAGGCATTATATGGGTTAAAGTAAGCCCCTATATCCTTATATTTAAGGCTTAATAAATATCTAAAAAAATAAGGTTTCAAAAGGGGAATTAAAGATAGTAATCTCTATATTAAGACTAAAGGTGATAATTAGTTGATTGTTATGGTATATGTGGATGATATCATTTTTGGAGGAGATAGTGAATGAATGTCCCAAGAATGTATAAAAGAATGTGAAAAGATTTTTAAATGTCCATGTTGGGTGAGTTGTCATGTTTTCTTTGTTTCAAAATTTATTGATCTAAAAAAAGAATATTTATCTCCTAAACTATGTATATAAAGGAGATGTTGAAGAAGTTAGAATGGAATATTACACACCTATTAGCACACCCATGGTTACAAGATACAATTTAAGTAAAGATGATGAATCTCCTAAAGTAAATCAAATACTTTATAGATACACAATCAGAAAAAAATTATACACCATGACATCAAGTCCAGACATCATGCAATATTTAGGCTTGGTAGCATATTTTACAGATCCCTAAAAGAAACACATGTGAAAGAATTCAAAAAGATATTAAAATATCTAAAAATCACTTTAGATTATGGATTGTGGTATCCAATACATGAATATTTTATAATAACATCATACATATATGTAATTAAGGTAGGAAGTGTTGATGAAATAATAAGTACAAGTGGAGGAGAATTATTTCTTAGTAAAAATCTAGTGTCATGGCTAAGTAAAAAGTAGCCTTTCCTTTCATTATCTATGGTTGAATTAGAATACATATAAGTAGTGTCTTGTTGTACACAAATATTTTGGATGAAGCAAACATTGAAATATTTTAAGATAGAATATAGACATCTAATCTCAATACTATGTGATAACACTAGTGCAATAAACATGTCAAAGAATTTAGTTATGCACTCTAGAACAAAACACATTCCAATAAAGTATCACTTATTGAGAGAGTAATTTGAATATCAGTAAGCAAAAATGGAGTACATTACCATAAAGGAATAGATAGAAAATATCTTCATGAAGCCAATCCCAAAAGAAACTTTTGAGTTTCTAAGGAAGAAATTGGTAGTGATCCATTCTTCATCTATTCATTAAATATGTGAAGATAATTATGGATAAAGGGGGAGCTAATCACTAAATTATTTATATCTATAAATATTTTAGTGATATACACTGTGATTGTGTTGTATGTATCCTTGTCGTTGTGTCAAAGGGGAGAATTGAATAAAGAGTGGGGGGGGGAATGAGGAGAACTATTGTAAGGGGGAATCCATGTACTATTTTTCTATATTATTTTTAGCAATGATAAAGGGGGATATTTTCTTAATATTGTCATTAATGTCAAAGGAATTATAATCAATGTAGTGAAAGTCAATAGAATCACCAACATAAGTGTCATTAATTAAATAGAATTATATTTAATTTGTATCAATAGTTCATGATGAAGGGACCATCATTAAATAAGTTTCAAATATGTGTTCAAGGAATATTATTTAAGGCTAACATTTCCCCTCTTAAGACTTGTATTAAAGATTATCATTATTGGGCTGACTCACTTGATATATGATTTCCTTGGGGAAATCACCACACTTAGTGAATTAATTAAAATTTAATTAAATGCACACCTTTTGATGAAAGGTTGCCTCCTTTGTGAATAACCTTTGGAGGTTATATAATGTGGATAGAAGACTGAAAAATATATGAGAAATAATTCTTTCCATCATTCAAGCATAAGCATATTTCTATGGAGAATAAGAAGAGGAGATTGAATTTTCCATAATTTATTGATGAATTAATAATAATAAGGTGAAAGATTGTTTTAGTGGAGATCAATGATGTAGAACAAATAGATTGGTGTCTCTCACTAATTTGGTGCTTGGTGGTGTGAATTGGTGTCTCCAAGTAGGATGGTGCCTACAAAATTTTGTAAAAGGATTATTATTCTAGGGTTGGATTTTTATAGTAGATTCAAATAGCTCTGCTTTGTGGCTTTTATAGAGAGAGGGTTTTCTACATAAATCTTGTGTTGCTTAATTATTTTATCTTGTGTGAATTATTTATTTGTGAACATTAATTTTTCAAATTTCACATTTTATTATACATTCATTCACCTCCTTAGTTTATCATGTGCTTAACACCTTATACACCTCTCAAATACTTTTTTCAAGTGAATTATATGGTTTGACATGCACTTAGATAAAATGTTTAATTCATCCATGTATATATTTATGTGTTTATTAATCATACATTATAAATAAAAATCCATGGATTTTTAGAAGGTGGCTCCTTCATTTTTCAAACTAGAGGGCTTCCTCTTGTAAGAAAATGTTATCCATTTGGTCATGAAATTTGTTTTAAAAATATATTCTTGGTCAACCAGAACTTGGTTATATCATGAAAACCCATATATAAAATACATCATCTTAGAGCCATTAACCATTTAAACTACTTCATCAATAGATGGAAAATGATAGTTGTCTATGTCTTATGCTATGTAGAGGTTCCTGAAGTCAACCTAAAATCTTATATACCCACTTTTATTGTGGACTAATACTAACTTAGCCACCCAAGTAGAATGATGGATTAGGAAAATATTTTCTATTGATGTTAACTTTTTAACCTTTTTATGGATAAGAGGTTTAAGGATGAGATCGACTAGTCATTATCTCTACCTAAAATATTATTTCCTTTGCTTCAGTGGGTTAGTGTGTTATTATTATTAGGTATATTTATTTTAAACCATAATACACATAGGTGATCACATCCATATACTATGTGAGAAATTTACTTAGTCCATTCATTTCAAACATAATATAATCAAGGCCAATATTGACAATGCTAATTTCCTTAGTTGATCCTAGGATTATGGTAGTGGAGCTATGGCCTAAGAGTTTCAATTATTTATATATTTAAATTTCTCTATATATTTCAAATATCCTCATTATATAAACCATTCCATTTTTTATTTTATTTTACCTAAAATTTATGTTTCCATCATCATCAAAATTACTAGTCACATGGTAAGATCTATCTCCTTCATCTATAACTAGTGCACCAAAAAGATCAAAACTATTCATAAATTCAACAATATGTTGATAATCATCAAAGACCTAAAAAAATCAACATTATTTTAGAATAAGGATTAGGTAACTAATTTGATTGAGAACATATTTATAATAAAATAATTTAAGGGGTAAGATTAATATATGAAGTTGCCAAGGAATCTAAAATTTTGTTGCCTTCTCTAGGAACGGAGAAAATGTTATAGGCATAATATAATTCAATTAATTACCATGCCCTATGTTTATAATATTAGTAATATGGTTTTCACTAAAACTTACTTCTTACTTGGTAGATTACCAATTATGATTTCCCGAGAAATTACATCTCTTTGACATTATGTTTTAAATAAAATTATGGACCTAGGATCAAATTTTCATTCTCCATAAGGTTATTAATACAATGAAATTGTAATTAATTTATATATAATTTTAATTTTTGATAAATTATAATTATTAATACTCTTCAACCTTGTTTTGAATGTCCCTAATAAAAATAGAGGGACCATAAGCCTAGTGGATCATAGTTTTATCTTATTGATAATTGGTGGGTCCAGTGGAGAATGTATAAATGTTTATGTCATATGGTAATATATTTACCTTTTATTTTATGGAATTTTAATTATATATCATTGTATACACTCATTTTAAGACACATTTCATGTCTATATCAAACTTTAGATTGATTTCTAGCAAATGATGTAATTTAAACCTAGAAATCATACAAAATGAGTAAATTTGTTTACACATCAAATGTAGGTTCCCAAAATTATTTCAAGTATTACTTATTATTTGTATTAACATATTCATAATGATATCCTATATTTTATTTAAACCTAGTCAAATTTTAAGCTAGTAATTTAACAAACTAGCCTTTTAATCTATTAATGAAAAACACAAAAAAAATTCTTATATTCTAAAAACCCTAATCAAGATTAACTAAAAAAAATCAATTAGTTTCTCAAGTAAAAATTCCAAGTTAAATTATGTAATTAAATTTTATACAAAAATTAAAATTTCAATAAATATGAGGTCAAATTCAAAGGAATTAATAATATCTTTTATAAATGCCCAAAATTCAAAGAAAATGTGATTCACATCTCATAAATATAATCTATGAGTTTTCAAGCCTCATAAATATATTTTATGAGTTTTAAATCCTTCATAATTGATTTGATCCAACCAAAGGTTAATCAAAAATTCACCAAGGTTAATGGAGACACAACCAATATTAAAACTAAACCTAATATTACTTGAGTTAGAGTTAGTTTTGGAATGTATAAATGTAAGTACCATTGACCCTATATAAAAAATATCTCAAGCCAAATTTATATTTTTATATTTATTACGAAGATGATTCACCAAGCCAAGAAAAGCCTCAATTGGTCTTTTAGAAGTGTTGCCCAAATTTAAAATGCATTGATGAAGGTCTTTATTGCCCACAAGTTGATCATGAACATCCTCTATGATAATGATTGAGAAATAGTTTGATAAGGGAGGTAACATATATTTTTTTATATATTCTACTTTTAATTTTGATCATTATGTTAATCTCACCCATGTACTTAGGTAAGAGTAGTTTAGTTTCTATTATATTATTTGATTTGAATTCTCTTTTGATTTCACTAAAAAAGAAACTAACAAAAATTGGATCTTCGGATTCATAATGATAAATAATGGCATATTATATGGGACCACATGACCCACATGTATCAAATGATTGATGTGAAACAATTATAAACCTTAAAAATATCATTCATAACTTTAATTTTTTAGTTTTATGACTTAAATTCCCATCATTTTATTTATCTACTAATTGAAAACTTCACACCAGTTAAATGACAACTTTACCTAGTTTATCCTCAATTTTAAGATTATTTATTTCTTAAGAAACGTTGAAATCAACTTGGTAAATCATCCTCTATGAAATTGGTGACTTTAACAAAGGAAAAAGGTGAATTTTCTCTTGCATTTCTATGACTTTGCGAAGCAACATTTCTTGGCAATTTGGTGACTTCACTCTATTTTTAGACATAAATGAAAATTTTCACTAAACTAATTAGTGAATTCATTTTTGATAAATGGCTATTTCACTAGATATTATTTTTTATCTATTTTTATTCCATATGAAAAACATGAAATTTCTTTTTTTAGAAAATAATGACTTCATTTTATTCTAAAATCAACAACTTCACTTAATGTAAAAAAACTTGAGAGCTTGAATGAGAAAGTTTCTTATTGCATAACTCTTTTCAATAAATAGAAATGAACCCCCTAATTTTTTTAGGAATATAAGTCAATAATAGGGGGTTTAAAAACTTCAAATTTTCATTCACACTTATGTTTTGGTGCTTAAAATTTGATTAACAATGTTGTTTGTCTTTCAAGGTTACAAGTGCAAACAACAGAGCCAAAGGACCAAATTTTACTTCGCATCTTGTTTAGTGATCTAAAAATATAAAATAGATTAGATTAGTGCTCCTAATATGTTTTTATTTTTATTTTTTCATTCTTGAAAAGGTATTTAGTTTTCATTTCTTAAATTAATTTCTTTTTTGGTAAAATAAACTTTATGTGTATGATCTCCCCTCATCCCCTTTAGGGAACTTGGGTGATCAAAAGAGCTTTGTTTTTTAATTTTTTTGGTTGAGTATAGAAATTAATAAAATTCATGTATGCTCTCTCCAATTTATGGCTTGGGTGACATAAAAATGATCCTAAGGTTGTACAAAAATTTTATTTATTTCTTTTTCTGCATTAGCTTGTGGGTGTGAGTTCATAGCCTCTTCACAAGTTATTTAGGGGAGAGTTGAACTAGGGTTTCATCTCCTTACATCATTCCAACCCCAATCCATGGTGGGTATATAAATTGGTCACATGATACTATAATTCAATAGTGTATGAGTAGTTAGACTGATAACTCTAATAAGAACCTAGATCAATTCATGTTAGATATTAGACTTTAATATGTAGTATATAGATAAAATCATTATGTAGAGTACTATACATTTATATAATAAGATATTGATTTTGAATCTAATTTATGTGATGTTCCCTTATGTTAACCACATTTTGGACCATTTAGATCATTTCAAAAAATCTAGATTTTAGTAATCCCCACTTTTCTATAGAATATCCTACCTACATATTTAGTTATTCATCACTCCAAGTTCCTTACCACATACTAGTTCTTGGGACATAGATGGGGATTAAAAAATTCTACCTACATGTACTCATTAATTTTTATATTAAAACTTAATTCCTTTCAAGATTGGTATATCAACATAAACTTTGGTAGAAGCTACACAAAACTTATTAGTTTTAGGGTAGGTTGTGCACTTTGGTGCTTTCTCTATTTCTTTTACTAGGATGTATTTTTTGGGTCAAATTTTTTTTCTAGACCAAATTCAAAATGATAAAAAAAACCTTTAAAACTAGACATGTGTTACACACCACTTCAAACCAAGAGGTGTTATAATACTGATATCACTCAAAGCTTTTGCCTTAGATTCAGATTTCAAAAACCACTTTTTTAAAGGAGTGTTATCACATTTATTTCATTAAAAAACACTTTACTTATTTGAAAACATGATAAAAACCCATTCATACCTTTCTTTCCAAAAAAACTTGGTTATATTTCCCATTTGAATCTAGCCTATTGACCTTTAGAAAATCCAAGTCTTTTATATTAAATTTGAAATTTAAATTTTCAAATTTTAGGTCCTAAACTTATTAAGTATATTTCAAATCATATTTTTATTTGGGTTTAGGTGGTTTAACTTTTATATTTATACTTTTAAACTTAGATTGATTTCTCATTTGTTTTAAATACCTTTGCCTAGACTTAGGGGTGTTTTTTAATCATGTTCCTAGTTTAGAGTTCCTTGTACTAATTTTAATAATGTCTTAGTTTTAATTTTAAAAAGTCATTTGTGTGCATATACCATGTTTTTTAACCCAATTACCTTAGAGTTATATTGATTTCAAGTTCTTATTTAGACCATCTTGTTTCTAAGTATAGATTTGTGAATTTAGACAAAAGACTTAACATTATTTTTCATGCTTTAGACATAGTTTAGAAGTCTATATTTGTGACATTTTCAAAAATACCTAGCACCTTTATTTTAATTTTTAGACCTAGATCAATATCATTTTACCTTGTTCAAACATTGTTCCAAAGACTGGTTTAATATTTTCATTTTCATTTTGATTTAAACCTAGAATAGATGTTTCACCTTTGGACATATTTTAAAGAGTTAAAGGTTGTTGTATTTATACCATGTTAATTTTCCACATTAGACCTTTATTAAAAGACCTATTAATAAATTTGAACATGCCTCATTATACACATAATAGGACCATGTATAATTCATATTAATAGAACATTATCACTAGCAACCTTTTTGTTGAAGAACCTTATTGAAATTATGTAGAGTATGAGATAGATCCATATCCCTCTCATAATACCCCATATACAAAATAAGGACCAGACACACTAGTGAAATACCTAGCTAACACACCTTATTCTATAGGATAAGAACGATAACAAATGGCATAATACCTTGTTAATGTGTCACCCATCATTAAACATGGTAAATAATATTCCTAATATGTAACCATGCCAACAATTTATGACGTATACTTTTTTTATCATCACTTGGTAGAAAACATAGATGATATTATAGTTAGGGTAGTATAAGTAGGATCAAAATTCTTGATAGAATTTCCACATGAAAGTCTATCTAGATTTACTAGAACACCTAAAAATATGCCTCTTATCCAATAGTTTAAATAAAATAGGATTTAACTAGTTATAATCAAGATCTCATACCAATAGCTAAATAAGGCCTAAATGTAGTTTAAAAATGAAAAGGTCAAATGTATGAAATATTAGAATAGGTATGTCAAGTGTATCAAACATATATTAACTTATCTTGATACTTGAATGCCATGGCTATTTCAAACATGCCACTCATAGAGTTAGCTCCTCTAACAGGGGTATAAATTGATTATTCAAGTAATATAAATAAAAATATAAACCATTTTGGCCAAATAAAATTAGTAGGAGACATGTTCAATGTCTCAATTATGATAAATTAAACTATATCTCATATATAATACCTCACATAAAACGCAGTGGATAACACGTAAGTGTATCCCAATTTGAACCAAGGTGCGTCTAGTATACTATACAAAAACACACAACACGATCCTCTTACCAATGCCATAAGTGGATTATAATAATAGAGGGTAGGTATTCCTAGTTACCAAACATTATAATTAATTTCCACTCTTTAACCAATAGCCTCCTCAAACATGTAATAGGGGTTAAGTAGCCACAAATAGACCAACATTCTACCCTAACAAGTGTTGAACACTAAACCATATAAATAGGTGGAAACTAATGTTATAAAAACATAATTATAGGCCAATATACCACAACCATCACAAAAATTTACTAATCAACAATTTTTTCTTCTTGGTCAACAAAGAGTGTTAGTTGGTCAACAACATATACCGAACCTCCAACAAGTGCTCAATTCACAATAAGTGTTTACCTAAAAATAAGTTCCCAACTAATATTAGGTACTTCTTAGGAAATATTTTAATTTTTACCATTGGTTACCTCATATACAATATGGATCTAACTTGAAACATCCTTACCAAGAATGAGATAAACTAGGCAAATGAAAAAGACTAAAAATTATCAACACCAAGGACTTAGGACATTTTAACTAATGAAAACAAAGCTTGGGATAATAAGTGTAGTATATATATAATCATATGAAGGATATATTAATGAAAATTAAAATGGATCTACCTTCCCAAAATGTGTTCCCTATTCCTTAGGACCCCTTATAGAGTCATTAATCTACTACAAATATTGGGTACTTGTGTGCGAAAGTAGGTAGCACTAAAATATTTTTTTATTCTCATATTCTAATATAATGACCTACCATACCCCAATGTACCTTAGATCTATTATGGAGCCAACTATGGAGTTTGATATTTGACTAGAAAAAGTATTTGTGCTTGAAATCACATTTTTTAGTGTGATTTGACTTTTGAGAATTTTGAATGTTGCCTTTTAGATCATTACCTTTTGTTTGTATTTTATGATTTGTATTTTTATCTATTCACCCTCAATTTAGATTTACAAAACCAAAGATGGGTGTTAAAGATGAAAAACGTAAGAGAGATTAAACTTGGTTGCTAGTGAGAGGGACTTAAAGACCAAGGTGTCTAAAGACTCCTAGACTTACCCAAAAATACGTATGCAATCTCAAAATTAACTAATGTGAGCCTCAAATGAAAGGAAATAAGGGAAATATGGGGATAATGAGATATATGTCTATGTAATAAGTGATACAATTATTAATATGCTCATAACTAATCATAGGGAGATAAAATAATGTTATAAAAGGGATGGGGATATGCTATGATATTTAGGTCACTAGAGAAGACATACTAACCTACAACAGATCAAGAAAAAGCACTAATGAATGTATTAGTTATCCCAAAAAGTGTTTTTAAATATGTTTTATTGTGATGATTTGTGAGGAAGGATAGGTCCTAACCATGGTCTAACACATAAACTCTAAAGGTGAACACTAATGAGATAAATGCTAAATAAGGGGGAGAATAATCATAATGTTACTAAGGTAAAGAATGACATAAAAAGATGAAAATGAAAGAGAGATATAATAACAAAAATAGAAATAAATGCCAAAAATAATGTGTAATAAAGATAAATATCATAAAGTAAAATAATGATGATGGTAAAGTGTGACCAAAAGAAGTAAAATGCACAAAAATAAAGAAACATGAAACAAAAAATAACAAGTTAAATATATGTTAACGTCTATATCAAATATAAGTATGTGAAATATAATCTTGGAAGGTTTATTCAAGTTGAATTTGTTTGTTATTATTCATTGTAGAATAAGAGTGGGAATCGTAAGATACCCCAATGGGTAATTAGATGTAGGGATGGGCATTGCAAGATGCCCCAAATCCTAAAGGTACATGTGGATGGGAATTTAAATATTCCCTAACGTGTGAGGTGGAGTGAGGTAACATTAAACCACTATAATTATTTCTA
The DNA here is from genome assembly GCA_037957365.1 of Torreya grandis. Taxonomy (NCBI): domain Eukaryota; kingdom Viridiplantae; phylum Streptophyta; class Pinopsida; order Cupressales; family Taxaceae; genus Torreya; species Torreya grandis. Next base: position 995,010 of record JARHVA010001708.1, on the reverse strand, counting down.
TTGTGTTGGTAGGTTCATTTGGAGATAGGTAAATGTGTTGGTTTTTTAGATTTTATGGAGGTTAAATATGACATAGGATTTCTAGGAGAGGTATGAAGAGGGATAGTGGGCAAAGGAGGTCCATGTATGATATACTTTGGTTTATGTGACTTAAAAGGTTGAGGTTCAATAGATGAAATAATATGTTTAAATTTTTTCATGTTAGCTATCATTTCCTTATTGGTGTAGGAATAAGGATCAACTATGATTTGAATAACATTAGTGGATGAGGTTTAGGTATGGGATAATTGTTGTTTTTAATTAGGTAGTTAATGTTGATGTTATTATGGTTCTTGAGATTGAATTTGAGAATCTTGAAGATAGTCTTGATAATGTTGTTTTATGAGAGTATCAAGATCAAAATATGGACCAAGCAAGGAAGAAAGAATAAATCAATGTAGATCATGAAGATAATCATGAGAATGACCTATAGTATCATGTAAACAACATAATTTTTTTGGATTGTAACATTTTGAGGAGGTTTGGAAGTATTAAATTTCATGGATTTAGAAGGTGGTAATTTTATCTTAAGTTGCTCTAGACTCAAGGGTGAGTGGTTTGGGTTAAAATTGGTTGAATTGGATGATCCATTTTGAGGTTGGGGAGGCTTGGATGAATCAATGTTATGAGAAAATTATTGGAAATGTTTTTAGTAGATATTTGAGATGGTTTAGATTGAGTCATAGATATGTCTTGCCTTTTTGCTTAGTCTAACGCTTCTTCTAAAATTTAAGCTAAAATTATTAGAACTTTTTATTGATGGGGAGATTTAAGAGTAATAATAAATAGTCTTAAAATAATGTCATCATTACTATTATGGCCCACTTTATGAGAGAGAGACTTCCATCATTTAATGAAAGTGTGAGAAGATTCATTAGGAAGTTTCTTAGAATTGATAAAATGGCTAAGATAATTTTCTAAAAGGTCAATATGTTAGAATTCCTTCACTAGACCATTTATTATATCCTCTAATCATGAGATGTAATGTATAAGAATTTGGTTGTACCAATAAATTTGCATCATCAAAAAAGGTTTTGGCTAAGATCTTGGTGGTAGCAAAGGTCTTAGTTTGGACCCATTACTTATAGAGATTACCAAAATACATAATAAATATATTAAGGTCTTTAATCCCATTATATATGATAGTTGGATAAATTTTCACAATATATATGGATGCAATGAATGGGGATAAAGGATCATTTTGAAGATGTTGAAGCATTTTGTTATTCAAAGTAGGTTGAAGGGTGATATTCTCATTTAAATATCTAAGAGGAGGGACCAAATTTTGATTTGGTTGAGACATGATGACTTGAGGTGGTTTACTAGTCATGTGTAATAAATTTTGTTGCATTTACATCATTTGAGAGGTGTTATAAGTTTTCATTATGGTCATTTAATGAATGACCTATGCAAGAAGTTGAGTTATATAAATAGCTAGGATGGTGTTTGTAGAAGTGGTATTAGTGATAATTGGAGGGGGATTATTTGGTGGAGGATTCCCAATAGTGGTATTTAGAGGAGGATCAGGATGAATGACCTCAACTACATTACATGATGTAGTGGTTGGTTTTGGATTAGGAGAAGGTGAAATAAGAAAGTGAATAGTTTCATCTAAAGTAATAAAATAAGTAAGGTTATGATCTAAATCCTTGATTATGCAATGTTTTTTATTAAGAAAATGGTGAAAAGATGTCATCATTATGAAATAAGACTAGATAAACACACAATAAATAGTTGTAAAAGCAAAGAGATGGGAAGAAACAAATAAGATTATAGAGTCGACTGGGTTAACCTAGTATAAGAAATTAAGTCTAAAAACCATATAAAGTTGATAATGTTGATCTAGTACTGGAAACTAAGGATAAAAAATATATAGAGTCGATAGTGTCAGCCTAGTACTTGAAACTATGGCTAAAAAATATATAGAGCTGATAGAGTCAACATGGTACTATAAATAGAGGTTGAAAAAGTGTATAGAGTCAAAAAGGTCAACCTCATACTATAGGTAGGGGAAAAATAGATAGTTTTTAAGAGATTGTGTTGAGTAAAATGACTATGTACTAAAATAATAAAAACTTTTCAAGTAATTTTAATATCAAAGAATGAAAGGAAACACACAATCAATTGGGTAAATAAGGTTAATCTAATTGAGGCATAAAACATAAAACCTTGTACGAATGCTGGCTAATGTAAGTTTTTGTAGTACAACTTAAAATTGAGAAAAGAGAAAGAAATCAAATTAGAAAGTAAAATATAACTAAGTGGTCATAATTAATGTTAGATTATTAGATTATGATTTTAGATATGATAGGAAGTTGGCTATAAGAAATGAAATAGAAAGTAGTCTTAAGATGGTTTTAAGACATTTAGGATGATAGGGATCTATATTGGTAATGGCATTAGATTAGTATTCAGAAGTACTAATATAAGTTTGTGTATCATTTATCATATAATATCAAACCTAAAATTATAGTGGTATATTTAGGTTAGGTAAAATAGATAAATGGTACAAGCTTTATTGGTTACTTGTAATGGCTGAGGGCACTTGCTATCTTGTTCACTCATAATCTACTAGACAAGTAATTATTCACAATATTTAGCTAGAGTCTACATACTGAGATATCCTATCATCTTGATTTTCAATGTTCTAACAATTTTGAATAAGTTATCAAGAAATTATACAAATTGAAAAGGACCTTATCAACAAAAGGATTATCAAATTATCTTCTTACAACTAGAATTAGAGCAAAATCCAACATAAAGGAAAATAATAAAACCAAATCCATAAGTATAACCAAAACCCCATCCAAATACCAACTTCAATTCTATCTCAAAATAGCAATTTGAAAATACCAAAAGCCTATAATCATAAAAAGATTTTTTTTGGTAATAAAATCACTAAATTACATGTCCAAATGGTGTAAATAATAGATAATCATTTACCTCTTCCCATTTAGCAACCACTATCTCTATTCATTCAGCTTAGACCTCTGCCAAAACCTTCCAAAAATACTTCATAGCTACAAAAAATTCTTCCAATAATAAGACCACCCATAGTTAGAGAATTTAGTGACCTCAAAGAACCCATTGAGTTTATATTCTACAATTTGGTTCAAACCTATATGATTAGCTATCCAATTCCAAAGCCTTTTCCTATAGGAATTCATTTTCCTAACTAGTATAAAGAGAATGAGTTTTTTGAGTAAAATCATGTTTTAGATTACGGTAAAAGTAGGTTTTGAAGAGACCCAAAAACCCTATAACAAAATCAAAAAAGATAAAGCATTAACAACCACCAAGAAAAGCAGTCCTGAAACCTACTAAAGAGTAGCATCAAAATCAGGTTTTACAGGGACCTAAAACCAGAAACATAGTCCAATAAAAGTACCCAAGTTTTACAAGGACCTGGAACCTCAAATAAATATTTAGACCAAGAACCAAGAAATAGGACCAAAAATAAGAACCAGTTACAATAACCAACAATAAGGACCTGAACAGGAATAAAACCAACAAAGAAGACCCTAGGCTTCTATTGTAATTCCATGATCATCTTGAAAGCCTCCTTCCCAATCATAGCAGTATCCTGGATGGAGTAAGTAGCTGAAGTAGCAGTAGCTTGCAAGGCTTTCTTCCTCAAACTCTAACTTTTCCTCTTACTTGGACCCTCCGAGGATATTGTTTCTTCATTTGCTCTTTTACCAAGGCTAGCTACAGTAGCACAAATGCTTGATGTTACCTGCTCCATCTTTGTTCCACTTTCCTTAATGAGAATTCTAAGATTATGCTCATAATATTTAAGTTTGTTTTTTGGGATATCTCTCATTTGCACATCCAAGTGGTTTATTATGGCCCAATCAACATCTTGATTGTGTTGCATTGTTTCCACTTTCTTCTTCAGCCCCATTATTTCATTATAGATCTACGAATCAACTTGGAGAATAGAGTTAGCATTGAACTTGGCAAAATGTAGGAAGGAAAGCTTGGTTTCCCTCTATGGAGAGTCACAAATGTCTTCTATAATCTCATGTGGAGGGGAATCAACCTTTTCAATTTGTTCCTCCCTATCCATCAGTTCCTCCTCTCTAGTCTTAGTAGGGTCTTCATGCTGAATAGGGTCCTCCTTTTCTTGTCCCCCAGTCTCCATAGCATGAGTAGAAGCCAAAACCATGTGATCCTCAATTAAGATATCTTTGTCTTTAACACCTCCCCTAGACATAGTCTAATTACCCTCATTGTCAGAATTGCTCTGTTTTGAGTTTCCCTCAGCTATATCCTCTTCATTCCATTTCTTAATTTTTCCTTTAGTTTCTAGATATCCATCCACATTGGAGCTAAAATCCCCAACATATGTCCCTTCCTCTTCCTCTGAGACATCCTTCTCAGAGCTTTCAGTACTTTCCAACTCAAAATCCTCTTCTACAATTTTTTTTTGAGAACTAGAGCATTTTGGTTGTGCCTTTTCTATCCCTTTAACATTCTCATCCTTCTTACACTTTTTGGACTGAGAACCCTTATGTTTATCAGAAGAAGGAGTTGAAGCTATGGATTTATTTTTACAAAAACCCTCTATGAGAAGTATCAGGCCTTCATGTAAAATGGGGTGAGACTCCTTCCTATGGGCATACAAGCTTTGAAGCAATGAAAAATGTAGATAGAAAGGGAAAGAAATTCTATCCTTGTGCCTGAAGTGGTTGAGAAAAACAAAATGAAATTTGTGAACTCTTTTATTCCTACCATCAAGGATACAATACTCATAGATACAACATAGCACATCTCACCAAATTCCTTTTATCTATTCCACATCAAAGAAGTCTCCATTATTTTCCAGTTGCTTCTCCTCTACATCCATCTTCAAAACAATTTTGTAGGCTGCATTGGAGATACTGGTCTATTTTAAGAACTTAATACCACCCATGGGAAGCCCTGTGACCTTGGTAATGAAGTCCTCAGTAAGCTTTACATTGACTCTATGGAGAGTAACTCTGTCATCAACCCAATTTTTAAAGAAGGCAGTAGTGACATGGGGTTTAAAGCCATGCAAATTCTCTAAATAACTGACCACCTTTCCTTTCTATAGAATCTTCCATACGTCCTGTCTAGCCTTCCAGTCATCACATTTTTTGGGCTTTTGCTTTTGCGGTTCACCCCTCATATTACAGAGCAAATGAAAAACCAGAAGCACCCAAACACAAAATGTAGAAAGGTTGAAATGGAACCAGTTATTTGTTACTTGAAATGGAGTTCACCTTTTTTATGATACATGCAGTGACCACATTACATTCTCATGAATGTACCTCCTCAGGGAAGGTAATCTGATAGCCATAAGGCCACTCCACCAAATCATTAAATTTCTAATCCAAGAAAATCTTTCCCACTTTGGAATGGATGGCATCATAATTAATAATCACTTTAAGATCAATGTGCTTATTTAATTCATCAAGCCACCTCACCTTATGCCCTATTTGAACAACATGATTGGCTATACATTCAACGACCCCATTGGCCTCTCGATATGTATGGGATATGGTCACTTTTTCAAATGGCTATCCAGTAAAATCATGTGAAATGACACTATATACACCATTTCATATAATTAAGACACTTGATTTAGAACATGCTTGATAATGGAGAGATAGAATGGGATAACCACTCCTTACATCTAATCATAACTTGGGTATATATCAAAACCCTTTTCCTCAAAACAAAAACAATGGAAAACAACACCACCAAAATAGCAACAATTTCACCAACAATAATAATATAAAAATGGTTAGAACGAATGTCAAACTGATCAATAAAACCAAGGAGTCCATAATGGTGTTACATATAACTATAAAAATGTCTTAGGATATGTCACAGGTGGTCATATTTTTATCATTACCATCAACCCTCAATCAGATAAAAATCAACCTAGAAAAGTTCCCAATAATTCCTATTAACCTCCCTATGATAGTAATTCTTCTTTGGATCATGTTAGCATCTAAATTAAACACCACCCAAGAATTACCATTCCATGCCCTTTTACCTCTTCATCTAATTATAGGTTTTGAGTACTTGATTGAGATTTTATAATTGTAACTCGATGAACCAAGGTTACTATTCAAGACCCATAGGATTTTCCCATGAATGGACCCATCAAAACCTCCATACCAATAAATAACAAACCAATTTATAATACCAAAGAGAAAAATTATGACATTTTAGAGTAGTTATAAAATACACCTATGAAAATATCCATCATTTATTTTTTATGCACATCTAACCTTCACAAGAGTATACTTAATGAATCCTTAATGCAATCCCTTTACCTAATGACATTATGCCTTATAAATTTCAAGAATTGGTAGGACATTTATCTCCTAGCCAATGACTCAACTTTGATAAAAGTGATATGTCTTACTTAGGCCCTTTCTATAAATAACCTTTGTATATCGAGCTAAGTATATCTACACATATATTTAAACATGTCCCTATATACAATATAATAGGCCTAAACATAGTGTCTCTAAATTTGGTGAAGCATCTTGGATACACAAGAGCCAATCTTTAGCTAGATACCATTTTCATCAAAGCTTATGATAATGAAGAATAAAAATCGCTAAGAACCATAAATTTTATAGTGGTTAATTGGGCTTTGACCCATGACCACCTTTATCATGCTCCCAAACTATGGTTATCATATAACTTGATCTTGGGTCCACCATGGATTCATAAAATATGAGCCATGCCTTCCATCCTAGATCAATGTATTAAATTTCCCCATTGAGGGATAGAAGTAAATATGCTAGTTAATCCCCATCCTTATTAGTTTTTCAAACATATTAAGGTGGAGTAAAAGAGTTAAGATTACCATTTTGGCATAAATCCTATGCCTAAGACTAAAAAATAATAAGTTGATAAAGTAAAATCCATTAAATCTAAAACCAGATCTAATTACATAGATCTTGAAAGCCTAACTTCAAATTCATTTACACCTCTAGAAAATATAGCTAACCATTTTTACATATCTTATAAAAGTATATGAGAGCATAGTAATCATAACTCCTTTCATATATCTAAATTACCTCAGAACCTAAAATTTTATGAGATACCTAAATCCAAGATTATTCGCATAGAATGACATTCTTAGATAAAATCTAATCTCACACAACCCATTATTTTCAAACTAGCCTTTGGTCAATAACAAGACCCTTTGGTTGAAGATGATTCATGGATCTATAATGATAATCTAGTTGATTTTTACCAAAGTTCCAATTATCATATCCCTATCTAGATTATGAATAACCAAGCTTATGAAGATATAGGCCTGGGGTTAAATGAGCAATGAAAACTTGAGTCAATTTTCTTGACCAAGTATAAAGTAACTAATGGTATTAGATTTAAACTATGCGGAGGTGACCCCTCATACCTTATTCAATTTCCTACACTAATGGATAATGAGGACGATTTTGGTATTGTTGAAGGGTTTGATTATATGATATCTAATGACCTTGACAATACCAATAGTTTTAACCCTTATGTTGTATATAGCATTAATATTATTATTTGCCCTTTATCACTTTCCCTTCACCACCCCTAATAAATAGACTAAAACTAATAATATTTAATAATTCCACTTGATAAGTTAAATAATGATGAGGCCATTTGTAAATTTTTGGGTTTGTAAGGATCTTATTCATTTAGGAGATCACAAACAAGGTTTCTATATTAGATTGGATCCTACTACTTATTTTAAAGAGTGGGTGAACTTCCTTGGCCAAAAGAAAAAATAAAATCAAACATTGAGGTCTAAAAGTGAAAACCTCTTTGAGGCACTTTCAGACTAGGTAATAATTGAATAAAAATGCATGTCACTTATTGAAAACCTATTTTAGGCTCTATTAGATAGGGATGTTCACCCCTCTTCACATGAAATGTAAGAGACCACTAGTCCAAGGTTTTTGTATGAATATGAAATCAATATTAAAGATAGAAAAAAATTGTATGTTGATAAGTGTTATCATTTATGTCAAGTTTTATGTCATTTAATATGAATTTTGATGTCATTTATTTCAAGGTACATATGTTGAAGATACATGGTGAGTGATCTATGAGATATGAGCTTGTGTACTTGATGTGAAAAGGAATCCATGTGACAAGAGATAATTTGAATGAAACCTAATTTATCTCTATTGAGATATAATTTGAAGTCAAACTAATGACTCTTCTATTGGTTAATGTCAAGGTTGATTTCAATGTTCAAGTCAAGTGAGCATTAAAGCATGTTTGAGTACAAGGTATTTTGAGAAGCTTAGTCTAGACCCTATGAGATGGTGTGCATAGTGAATTCTGGAGAAGTAAGTAATAAAAATCATGTTAAAGGTTTTATTATCATTATGTGGTCATGAAAAATAAGTGTATGTACTTTCAAAAGTGTTTTAAGGTCAGTTTTCAAGTTTCAAGCACTTAAGAAGCCTAGTCATGTCACCAGTCATAGCATGAAGAGACCTTGTGAAAATGTATAAGTATGATGGATTTGTAATATGAGGGAACATAGGCATTAATGGATGTATAAAGTTTATTGATAATTAATATTAGTAATTAGATAAATCAAGAGAGTTTTAATGAGTCTATAGGGGTAGGACCTATAGATATAGTCTACACCAAGACCACTCCTAGACCCTGCTTTGCCTAATGAGGCATCATGATATGTTTCAAATTCATGTTAAGGAGGTATGTTACTTTTAATCATGAGAGATGTTTATTGAGTTTGATATTGATTTGGATAACACATGGAAATAAGAATGAAGTTTAGTATCAAGACCTAATGTGATTTACAGGTTAAGATCTAGAGAGAAAAGAGAGAGAATGTGTGGTCTAATGATGGGTAAAGATAATTTTTAAATAGACTTTTTCATACATTAACATTTATATAGTTATGGTATGTTTTTTCAATCATGTTCACAAATTTTGAGGTCATGGTTTTTAAGACAAGGCATGCAAAGTGGTTGTGAGGTCTCTCAAGTACATAGAAGGCATGGAAACTTGAGAAGGATTTTATTGTGCTAATTATCTCATAAAAAATATTAATGGGAACATAATATATTCATGGTATATGGGGAAGGGTCTTAGATAAAAATTATAGGAATTCATTTTTGGATTGAGAGGTTATGCTTTATGAATGTTTCCTAAGAATGTAAACAAGTTTAAACCCTCTAAGAACTGTAATAAGGACATGATGTTGAATATTTTATTTAAAATATACTTTAATTGTCTCAAATTAATATAAAAACTATTATATATTGTAATCAACTCTCCCAATCACCTATAGGTGTGTGAGTAGACCCTATAAGAAAGTGCTAGTTTCTAAAAGATTTATTGTAGTGGTTAGAGTTGACCATGTTAGAGTATGAAAAAAATTGTATGGATAATGTTGAGACTTTTATTTTATTTCCATGGTGGTTTATGGATATGTTCTATCCCTTATGTATGCTAAACTATTCATCCAAGTTAGTCACTAATAGTCATAATGGTGGAAATAGTGAAAAACCCAAGTAATAGTGAGAAGATGATTAGGGATGTGTTAACATGGAATACTAATGGAACCAAGTGCATGGAGGTATTTTTAATACTTATAAGACATTATCATTTTTTTATATGTGTTTTAAGATAGTACTTATAGTGAAAAAGTTTCTCATAAGTTGACCTATCTAGTGCAGATGAGACAGTGAGATGCAAGGTCATAAGATTGGTTTGAAAGACCAATATTTTCCTTTTAAAAATGTTATATTTCTATCTTATAATTTATTAATTATATATTAATATCATATAAATTCATTATAATTCTATGAAAGTGGTCATATAGGTGTTGAAAGTCATTATCACCATGATTGTGCCTTAAGGCACATTGGTAGTTTTAGGTAAACAAGTTGCAGTGATGAGTTTGAGACTCTATGATATAAGTTAAAATATATAATTAATATTTTTTTATT
>JARHVA010001708.1:825000-980000 GCA_037957365.1 Torreya grandis | reverse complement strand
ATGTTAGAAATAATTCAGATATGAAATCAACTTAGGAATTTATATTGTTAGCTCATTTTGATGATAAAATGGTTGATGAAGAGGTCAAGATTATAGTTATAATCAAGCCTAAAAGGATATTGAAGGATATTTAGTATTGTGAGAACATAGAGATATGAAAATCTTGTAAGTTTGTGTTGTTTTTAGTGCACTATGGAAATGAGTGACTCCATTAAGATTTATGGAGACAATCTTCAATTAGCATAAGAATGGTAGATGCTTCATTTGAGTGGGAGATATTGAGGTTGTTGATAGATCTTGATTTGTTTTTAGAAGTGGTTTGATAATATGAGTTCATTTTAAGGAGGTATTTATGGGGTAATAAGGAGAATGTTATTTTAATGCTTCATATTATATATGTTGATATTTTTTTCAAAAAGGTGTGGTTCAAGAATTTGTAGTATATATGACCCTTTTTCATTAATTTAAAGGGAGGAGAAAATTAAATAAGGAAGATTTACTATATTGGGGGAGATGAGAGTAATCAAAGTGAAGGATGTTTTTCTATCAATGAAAAAGGGGCATTTTGGTGAGATGTATTACCATTGATGTCAAGTTTTATGTCATTTGATTTCATGGATGATGTCATTCATGTCAAGGTGCATCTGGTGAAGATGCATGGTGAGTGCTCTATGAGATATGAGGTTATGTACTTGATGTGACAAGGAAGCCATATGACAAGAGAGAATTTGAAGTCAACATAATGTCTCTATGTTGATAGAGAATTTTAAGGAACCCTAATGATTATTTTATTCATTAATGTCAAGGTTTAGGTAAAGTAATCATTAAAACATATTTGAGTACTATTTCTTGAGTACAAGGTGTCTTGAGAAGCCAAGTCTTGACCCTGTGAGAAGGTGTGTGTAGTGAAGTTTGGTGAAGTAAGAAAGCATAAGCTTGTGAAAGGTTTGTTAACATTGTGTAGTCATGAAAAATAAGTGTATATACTTTTATAAGTGTTTTAAGTTCAGTTTTCAAGTTTCAAGTGATTAATAAGCCTAGTCATGGTATTAATCATAGCATGAAGAGACTTTGTGAGAAGGTATATGTATGATGGCTTGGTAACATGAGTGCACATAGGCATGAATAGATGTATAAGGTTGTTTAACCATGCATATAAAGAATTTGAGAAACCAAAAGATGTTAAATATGAGTCTACAAGGGTAGGAACTACATATCTAGTTTACACCTGGACCACACCTAGACCTTACTTGGCCTAATGAAGCATCATGACTATACCTAGACCACTCCTAAACATTTCTTGGCCTAATGAGGTCTCCTGATATATTTTTAGGGCATATGAAGGATTTATGAAACTATTTAAGCATTATATAGGTCTATTTAGTATGTTAGTGAGGTGAAAAACACATGGAAAAATCATGAAGGTTAGTTTCAAGGCCTAATGTAGTTTGTAGGTCAAGATCTAGAGAGAAAATAAAGATAGAGAGAGAGAGTCATATAGTGATATTTCATTATTATTTTTCAAGAAATTTTTTCATATGTGAGTGAGGATAGAGGTATGGCATGTTTTTAATCATGTTCACAAAGTTTGAGGTCATGGTTTATAATAAAAAGCATGAAAAGTGGTTTTGAGGTCTCTCATGTACACAAAATGAAGGCATGTAAACCTAAGAAGGATTTTGTTATATTAATTATCCCATAAAACTTCTAAATTTTAAATTAATATATTAATGTTAAATGATTAAGGGTCCTATTTCAAAATTCAAATCATTCTTTCTTAGATTGATGGGTTAAGCTTAATGTATGTTTGTTAAGAATGGAAATAGGTTTAAATCCTCTAAGAACCCTAATAAGGACATGATGTTGAATATGGTGTTTAAAATATCCCATAATGGTATCAATTTACTATAAAAACTATTATAACTTTTAATATCTCTCCCAATCACCTCAATATGTGATTGAGTTATCAGATGTGTGAGTAGACCCTACAAGAAAGTGTTAGTTTTTTGGAGATTTATTATAGCAGTGAGAGTTAACCAAGTAAAAGTATGAAAATAATTGTATAGATAAGGTTAGTACATTTATTTTATGTCTATTTTTGTTTCTAGATAGTTTTTATCCTTTAGGTATGCTAAACTAGTCATCCAAGTTAGCCAGTCACTAACAAGCCCAATGGAGGAAATAGTGAAAAACATAGGTAGCAGTGAAAATATGATTAGGGATGTGTTAACATGAAATATTTATGGAAAAAAGTGCATGGATGTGTTTTTAAATAATTTTAATACATTATCGTGTTTTTATAAGTGTTTTAAGACCATGCTTATAGTGATAAAGTTGCTCATAAATTGGCGTATCTAGTGCATATGAGACAATGAGATGTAAGGTCATGAGATTGGTTTGCAAGACCAAAATTTTCTATTTTGGAATGTTATATTTATATTTCATAATTTTATGATGATATAATAATAACATATAAATTCAATATAAGTCTCTTAAAGTGGTCATACAATTTTTTTAAGTCACCATCATTATGACTATGCCTTAAGGCAAACTACCATTTCAGGGTAAGCAAGTGATAGTGATGAGTTTTTGACTCTATGATACGAGTTGAAATATTATATATATATATATATATATATATATATATATATATATATATATATATATATATATATATATATATATATATAGATATATATATATACATACATATATATATATATACATACATACATACATACATATATATATATATATATATTTAATTTAAATTATATATCATTTTATTGTAAATATTGGGATTTAGTGAAATTGGTTGCAATATTGAAGCCAAAATGGCTTGTCTAGTTCTGGTTTAACTACATGTAGTGAGGGCAAAATATTGGTTTACAAGATCAATATTAGACATTAAACATTAATATTTTTTAATTTTATATTATTATTTAAAATTTAAAAGTATATTTTTAAATATTTAGTGATCATGGGAATTATCTTTTAGATTTTTAAGATCATGTTATTTATGATTGGGTTTTGGAGCGTTCTAAAAGTTCTAAGTGAGCTATTTACAGAGAAGTATTTGAGTATTTTTCCCTAAGTTGTGAATTTTAACACACATGGTAATGACCATAATGTCATTTATTTTTTGTATATGTGATTATTTCCATGGATATTTATCTAATTTTTGTTTAATATCCTATTGTTTAATACAAACTTTATGTAGGTTCACAAACCTAATTGTGACAAGAACTAATGGTTTGTTTCAAGTGGTAGTTGAAGCTAAAAGGTTACATGGACATAATATGATATTATTGGGGGTATATTTTAGTTTTATGTGAGTCTTTTATACCTTTTTTTAAGTTTTAAAATTTTCCAAAGATACCAAATGGTAACATGTGTTATTCAAGGACTAATTGATTTAGGTCTCCTTAAGGCCTAATAGAGGTTATGGTGTTTTATGTCATCAAAGATCATTATAATTAATGATACATGTATGAATTTTTTTATAATACCTATTAAAATGATAATAAAATTTTCCAAGTGTATAAGGATTACCAAGAGGTATATGATCTAGAGGATTGTTTATATACAAGGTAATTTTAGGCCTATTTATGTTTGTGTAGTGAGTAATAAAAAAATAACATTAGTGAGAAGAAGGATATCTTGTATAACATTAGAGAAGAGTATGGAATATATTAATAATATTTTATATAGGTTATATGTATGAATATCATGGTCATTTGACCTAATTTATCTTGAAATAGACCTAGTTGAACAAAGAAGGCTAGACAGTTATTTGAGAGGAATAAGAGTTTGAAGAGATGAAGAGGTGGTAATAATTATTTGGTTATGAAAAAATGTATTATAAAGGTGATCAAAAAAATTATGTGGTTATTTTGGTTTTAATTTATCCATAGGGTTGGTGTTTCCTTGTAAGTTGGTGCTTGATAAAGCCTAGGTAGGTTGGTACTTAGATAAATGGGTTTGGTGCTCCATGTGAAGTTCATGCTTCATTAAATTTTGTTTTTATATTGTAATACTATATTAAATTTGAATATGTCATTTTTTATTATTCCCCTTGAGGGTTTTCCATATATGTAATGTGTTCTTGTGTTTTATGCTTATGTAGATAGGTGTTTATGCTTTCTAGATATATATGCTTGTTTGAATGCTCCATGATTGCTTAAGTGAAATTGATAAAATAAAAATTGAAAACTAATCCAACCCTCAATAATTTTGCATCCAACATTTGGTATCAGATCAGGTCCTTTGAATTAGGCCTAATAGCCTAAAGGATATCTTAGAATCAAGGATGGATCATTAGCAAGCTCAAGATGGTATCTCTAATAGTAAGGCTTCATTATTCAATGTAACTAATTAAGATTTTTGGATCATTATAATGAAGACGTATCTAGTTTAAATGATCCATGAAATATGGTAGTTATTTTTTTATGGATACACTCCACCTCCTACACCACCAACTAATGTAGTAGACAAGAAAGAAAGTGAGAGCAATTCTAAGGTAATGAATGTCATTCTATGTGGCCTATAAGAGGTAGAGTTTGTGAAGGTGATTCACTATGAGTCAAAAAAGGTGATATGGGAAAAATTGAAGACTATATATGAAGGATACACATAGGTGAATATGGCCAAGTTATAGATCCATTGAAGATAGTTTGAAATTCTAAAGATGAATGAAGATGAAACCATTGCATATTACCTATTAAAGGTTGATAAGGTTATCAACGTCATTAGAGGATTTGGAGAATAATTGAAATAATCTATAATTGTTTAAAATGTATTGATATCACTAACTCCTATGTTTGATTCTAAGGTGTCTAAAATAGAATAAATGCAAGAGTTAGATAAGCTTAAAATGGATGGGCTTTATGGATTCTTGATTTCCTATGAGATGAGCACAAATGAAGGAAGACCTCCTAAGAAGGATGAAAAATTAAAAGTTGAGAACAAGTCAAAATCCAAGAAAGTCAAGGATGAGGTATGTTTAGATGTTTATGAATATGAAAAAAATAGCCATTTTTTCTAGGAAGTTAAAGTTTGGATCTGGTAAGCCCTAGGGTAAGTTTCCATTTAAATGTTTTAACTACGGTAATATTTGTCACTTTTCATTCAATTTTTCCTAATAAGGATAAAATTGAGCATGATGAATAACATGATGAACATCATGGAAATTATATGAAGGTTTATAAGTCTAAAAATAATAATAGACTTCAGGTAGGATAAAGGTAGGAAGGGTCATTCAAGAACAAGAAAACTTTCTACACCAAAGAAGACAATCACTCATCTAATGTAAGTGACATAAGTACATCTGATAGTGATGATGATAGTAATGAACCTAAACATAAAACTAATGAAACCTTATTCATTTCCATAAAAATAGATAATGAGGGTTGCTAAAATGGGAAAAGCTTTATAGTTGATGAAGAATTAGATGAATAAGAAGGTGATGTAAACCTTTAGTAATAAATAATGACTAATATAGAGGAGTTAAATTTCAAAAATAAGAATCACACAAAATAAGATCATTAGTTAAAGACTATGAATAATAGATTGGTTTATTTGAGGAGATATTGAGTAACACATCCAAGGAGTATAATGAGATCATCAATCAAATTCAAGAACAGATGTAGATAGTCACTACAATCCTAAAGGTTAAAGAAGAAGAATACATCAGGTATGGAACTATATTGGAATCCTCAAAATCTATGTTAGATCAAGTATCTAGTGAGCTGAAGACCTTCATTAAGTTTGAAAAGAGTATTGATGCTCTAGATAACATCTTGAGTAATTAGATTTTTTCAAGTGATAAAATAGGTATTGGTTTCAAAGAAGACCAAAAAGACACAGCTTAAATCAAGGAGAAAGATAATGAAAATAAGAAAGTCAACATGAAAATATAAATAAAATAGTCTAATGCTATGAGGTATGATAATTTCAATGGCTACTATTATACATGAAATAATTTTTGTCATAGAGAAAAATAGTATAGAAGACCCTCTAAAAATGAATATGCATTAGATTATAGAAGGAATCAATAGTCAAGAGGTATGAATGAGATTTTTTGCTATAGTTTTCATAATGGGACACATTTAAAGACTCTTCCCTAATAGATTTATAAGGTCATCAAGTCAAAACAAGAGGTTTGAATCCCCTAGAATTCAAGTGAGAAGGTAAATGAATGTGTGGAAACCAAAGATAGTAAAGGTTAGTTATGACTAGTCTACAAGCTCAAATGGACTATTTTCTATGGTAGAACATACTTTAGATGTGAAATCAAGTCAAGAATTTTTTTTAGCTTATATTGATGATTAAATTGTTGATGAAGAGGTCCATATTATAGTGTCAATCAATCCTAAAAGGATACTATAGGATATTAAGTCTTGTGAGAACATGGAGATCTAAGAATCTCCAAGGTTTATGTTGTTTAAATTCCCTATGGAAAATGATGACTCCATTAGGATTCATGGAGACACTCTTTAGTTAGAATAAGCATGGTGGATGATTGTTTTGAGGGGGAGATATTCAATTTGTTGACTAAGCTTGATATGTGTTGAGAAGTGGTCTAATAATATGAGTGCATTTGAAGAAGGTATGCATGGAGTAAGGGGGAACATGTTATTTTAATGATTAATATTTGGTATGTTGATATTTTATTGAAATAATCTATGGTTATATAATTTTCAATATGTATGACCCTTTATCATTAATGTCAAAGGGTGGGAAGTTCAAGAAGGAAGATTGACTAGATTAGAGGAGATGAGAGTGATCAGATTAAAGGATGTTTTTCCATTAATGACAAAAGGGGATTTTGTTGAGAACTGTTGTCATCGATGTCAAGTTGATGCTATTTAATGCCAATATTTATTTCATTTATGTCAAGGTCCATCTAGTGAATATGTATGGTGAGTGTTCTACGAGATATGAGCTTGTGTACTTGATGTGACAAGGAAGCCATGTGACAAGAGAGAATTTGAAGTAAACCTAATGTCTCTCTATTGAGAAATAATTGAAAGGAAACCTAATGATTATATATTTTGTGATGTCAATATTTATTTCAAGGTTTAATTAAATAGAGCATTAAGGCATGTTTGATTACTAGTTCTGAGTATAATGTGTATTGAGAAGCCTAGTCTAGGCCCTGTGAGAAGGTGTGCATAGTGAATTTTGGTGAAGTAAGTAATAATAATATTTTTAACTTTTTTTATAATTATTTGGTTATTAAAATTAAGTTTTTATACTTTCATAAGTGTTTCAAGGTCAATTTTTAAGTTTCATGTGCTTTAGAATCCTAGTCATGGCACTATTCATAGCACGAAGAGATCTTTTGAGAAGGTATAAGAATGATGTATTGGTAATATGAGTGTACACAATCATGAATGGATGAATAAGGTTGTTTGATAATGAATATGAGGAATTGGATAACTTAATAAAGTTTCAAGATAAGTCTAGATCAGTAGGACCTATAAATCTAGTTTACACCTAGATAACTCCTAAACCCTACTTGTCCTAATGAGGCATCATGATCCATTATAAAGGAATAATAAGGATTTATGACACTTTTTAATCATGATATATGTTTATTTATTATGTTAATTAGGTGGAGATCACATGTGAAGAATCATGAAGGTCAATTTTATGGCCTAATATGATTTGTAGGTGAAGATCTAGAGAGTAAAGAGAGAGAGTATGTGGTCTAATGAGGGGTCATGATTATTTTTAAATAAAATTTATTATATGTGAGCATGTAAATAATTATTATGTGTTTTTTAAATCATTATCACAAATTTTGAGATCATGGTTTACAAGAAAAGGCATAAAAAGTGGTTTTGAGGTCTCTCAAGTACACATAATGAAGGCATACAAACCTGAGAATGATTTTATTGTGCTCATTATTTTGTCAAACCTGTACATGGTAACCAAAGATATTCATGGTAGATAGGTAAGGGTCATAGATCAGAATTATAGGCATTCTTTTTTAGATTAAGGGGTTATGCTTGCTAAACATATGTTAAGAATGAAAACATGTTTAAACCCTCTGAGAACCCTATTAAAGGCCTAATGTTGAAGATGTTATTCAAAAAAACCTATAATGGTATAAAATGAATATAGAAACTATTCTATATTATGTTAAAATCTCCCGTGTACCTCTAGTTGTGATTGAGTTATTAGGTGTGTGAGTAGACCCTAAAGGAAAGTGCTAATTTATCAAAGATTTGTTATAGCAGTTATATTTGACTAGGTCAAATTTTAAAAATAATTGGATTGAGAATGTTGAAAATTTTATTTTATTTCCATGGTGTCTTAATGATAGGTTATATCCTTTAGGTATGCTAAACCTATCATCCAATTTAGCTAGTCATTATTAAGCTATATGGTGGGAAAAGTGAGAAACCTAGGAAATGATGAGAAGATGATTAGATATGTGTTAACATAGAATAGTGATGTAACCAAGTAGATTGAGATGTTGTTTATGAATTATAATACATGTTAATGTTTGGTATAAATGTTTTAGGATAGTTTTTTGAGTTAAAAATTTACTCACAAATTGACCTATCTAGTGGAGATGAGACAATGAGATGTAAGGTCATGAGATTGGTCTGTAAGACAAATATTTTCCATTTGACCATGTTATGTTTATATATAATAATTATATAAATAACTCATAAGATAATATAAATTAATTAGAAGTATCTGAAATTGGTCATAAAGGTGTTGAAATTCATTATCACCATGATTGTGCCTTAAGGTAAATTGGCAGTTCTAGGTAAGCAAGTTGAAGTGATGAGTTTGAGAATCTATGATATAAATTGACATATATAATGCATATGGTATTGTTTTTGGTGACATTAAATTAATGATAATTATTTTTTAAATCTTTTAAGTCAGTGAAAGTGGTTGAAATGTTGAATCCAAAATGGCTTGTCTGGTTCTATTTTGACTATGTGCAGTAAGGTCAAAATATTTATATGAAAGACAAATATTTGGAATTAGACCTTATGATTATTATATTTGAGAATTGTATATAAATGTGAAATTATTTTTTTTTAAATTTATAGTGATCATGGGAAGTGTAATTTTAGATGTTTCAGATCAAGTTGTTCATGATTGGGTTTTGGAGTGTTCTAATAGTTTTGAGTGAACTATTTGCATATAAGTATTTGAGTCCTTTTGCCTTGAGTCATGAAGTATAAATCACATGGTGATTACCTTAAAGCCATGTATTTTATGAATATGTGGTTTATTACCATTATTTTTTAATCTAATTTATGTTTAATCTCCTATAGTTCAAGATAAACTTTCCGTAGGTTCATATACCTAATTTTGAATAGTACTAACTGTGTGATTTAAGTGGTGGTTGAAACTAAAAGGTTACATGGACCTAAGATATTATTAGTGTAGGTATATTTTAGTGGTATGTGAAATTTTTATTCCATGTGTGAATTTTTAAGGTGTTTAAGGAGATCAAAGGGTAATGTGTGATAATGAAGGCCTAATTGAATTAGGTCTCCTTAAGGCATAAAAGAAGTTTTTGTGTTTGGTGTCATGGAAGACCATTGTAATAATTGATACACGTATGAAATTTTTTATAAGATATATATAAAGGATAATAAAATTGTTCAAATGTATATGTCTAACTAGGAGGTATTATAGACTGTTAGAGGAGAGTCGATAATCTATGATGAATATTTGATAGAGGTTTTATTTATGAATATCAAGATAATTTGACCTAATCTGTCTTGAAAGAGACCTAATGGAGATAAAAGAGATAAAATGAAATTTTAGAGGGATAAAAGTGTAAAAAAAATGAAGAGGTGGCCATCATCAGTTAGTTGAGAAAAAATGTGATCAAAATAATTAGGTGGCTGAGTTGGTGTTATGTCATCTAGGGGGGGTTGGTGTCTCCTTGCAAGTTGGTGTTTGCTAAAGCCTAGTTGGGTTGGTGTTTAGCTAGTTGGGGTTGGTGTTCCATTTGAAGTTGGTGTTTCACTAAATTTTGTGTTTGTATTATAGTAATATATTACATTTTAATATATTTTTGGGTTTCCTTACCTTGAAGGTTTCTCACATATGTGATGTGTTTTTATGTTTTATGCTTACATAGATAGGTGTTTATGCTTGCTATATGTATATGTTTGTTTGAATGGTTCATGATTCATTAAGATAAATTGTTAAGAAAATTTTTGAAGACTTATTGAACCTCTTATTAGTCATTTTTATTCCAATATTTTTTATCAGATCAGGTCCTTTCATGTAGGCCTAATATCCTAATAGAGATTATACAAGTAAGGATGGCTAGTCGATAAGATCAAGGTGGTTTATCTAATAGTAAGGCTTTATTATTTAATGGAACTAATTATTATTTTTGGAGAATCATAATGAGTAAATATATAATGTTAATGGGCCATGTCATATGGCATTCATTTTTGGATGGATACACTCCATTTCTTACACCTCCTACTAATGTACCAAATAAGAAGGAAACTAAGATTAATTCCAAGGAAATGAATGACATTCTATGTGTCCTATCAGAGGAAAATATTGTGAATGTTTTATAATATAAGTTATCAAAGGTGATATGGGAAAAATTTAGGACTATCTATGAAGGAGACACCAAGGTGAATATGGACAAGTTGTAGACCCATCGAAGATAGTTTCAAATTATGATGATGAATGGAGATTAAACCATTAAATATTACATGTTGAAGGTTGATGAGGTTTTCAATGTCATTAGTGGATTAGGAGAGAAATTGAAATAATATATAGTTATTCGAAAGGTATCAAGATCACTAAATCCTAAGTTTGATTCCAAAGTGTCTGTAGTAGAAGAGATGCAAGATTTGGATAAGCTTGAAATGGATGGGCTTCATGGAATCTTGACTTCGTATAATATGAGAACAAATGGAGGAATATCTCTCAAGAATAAATCAACATTAAAATCTAAGAAGAAGTCACAATTTAAAAAGGTCAAGTGTGAGCTATTTTTCATGTTCATGATGATGAACTAATAACTATGTTTTTTAGGAAGTTGAGGTTTGGATCTAGTTAGTACAAGGGTAAGTTAACTTTCATATTTTTTAATTGTGGTAAGATTGGTCACTTTCCATCCAAGTGTCCTAACAAGGATAAAATTCATCATGATGAACATCATGGAGATGATAGGAATGTTTATGAGCCTAACAAGAACAAGAAAGATTTTAGGAAGTATGAAGGTAATAAAGTGTCATTTAAGAACAAAAGAAGTTTCTAAAGAAAATAAGATAATAACTCATCTAAATATAGGTGATGCAAGGACATCTGATAGTGATGATGGTAGTAATGAACCTAAACATGATAATAATGAAACCTTATTCATGGACACAAAAATAGATAATGAGGGTTGTTTAAATAAGAAGGGCTTTATAGTTGATGAAAAATTAGATGAAGAAGAATCAAAAGTCAACCTTGAGGAAGAATTAGTGAGTGATCTAGAGGATTTAAAGTTAAAAATAAAGAGTAATCAGAAACTAAGATCAATAATAAAGGACTATGAAGAATAGGTTGGTTTTTTAGGAGAGAATTAGTAACACATCCAAGGAGTGTGATGAGATCATCAATCATATTGAAGCACAAATGGAGATAGTCACTACAAGCCTAAAGGCTAAAGAGCAAGAATGCATTAGTAATGGAATTGAAATTGAATCCTTAAAATCTAAGTTGTATCAAGCATCTATCATGTTGAAGACCTTTGTGAAGTTTGAAGGGAGTAGTGATGATCTAGATAACATCTTGAGTAGTCAGAAGTTTGCAAGTGATAAAATAGGTCTTGCTTTCAAATAAGACAAAAATGAGGTAGCTCAAGTCAAGGATAAAGCTAATGGAGAAAATAATATCAACATGAATATATCAATCATATAGTCTAATGATATGAGGTATTTTAATTCATTCAATGGTTACTATTATACATGCAATCAATTTTTTCATAGAGAAAGAGTGTAGAAGATCCTCTAGAATTTAATATGCATGGGATTATGGAAGGAATCATCAATCAAGAGGTATGAATGGGGTTGTTTTATAAAATTGTCATAATGTGGGAAACATTTCAAGATTATGCACTAATATAGTTAGAAGGTCATCAAGTAAAAATAAGAGGTTTGAAGCCCCTAGAGTGCAAGATACAATGAAAGTGAATGTGTGAAAACCATAGATAATAAAGGTTAGTCATGATCAATCTACAAGCTAAATTAGACTATTTGATATGGTAGAACATACTTTAGATGTGAAATGAAGTGAGGAATGTCTATTGTTAGCTCATATTGATGATAAAATGATTGATGAAGAGGTCAAGCTTATAGTTCCAGTCAAACCTAAAAGGATACTGAAGGATATTCAATTTTATAAGAACATAGAGATATATGAATATCTTAATCTTGTGATGTATTTGTTCCCTATGGAAATAGGTGACTAAATTATAATTCATGGAGACAATATTCAATTAGGAAAACCATGGTGGATGTTTTGTTTGAGAGGGAGTTATTTAGGTTATTGACTAATATTGATATCTATGGAGAAGTGGTCTGATAATCTGAGTTCATTTTAAGAAGGTGTGTATGGAGTAAGGGAGAGCATGTTACTTCAATGCTTCAAGTTATATATGTTGAGATTTTGTTGCAAGGTGTGGTTATATAATTTTTAGTATGTATGACCCTTTATTATTAATGTCAAATGGGGATAAAGTTCAAGAAAGAAGTTTGACTAAATTGATTGAGATGGGAGTCATAATAATGAATAATGTTTTCCATCAATGACAAAGGGGGAGTTTTAAAAAAAAATTATCATTGGTGTCAATTTTGATTTCAAGGATGATGTCATTGATGTTAAGTTGTATCTTATAAAGATTCATGGTGAGTGTCCTATGAGATATGAGCTTGTGTACTTGATGTGATAAGGAATCCATATGACAAGAGAGAATTTGAAGTCAACATAATGTCTCTATATTGAGATAATTTGAAGGAAACCTAATGATTCTTTTTTTTTTTATGTCAAGGTTTAATTAGAGTGATAATTAAATCATGTTTGAGTATTAGTTCTTGATTATAAAGTTTTTTGAAAAGCCTAGTTTAGACCATGTGAGTAGGTGTGCATACTAAATTTTGGTAAACTAAGTAAGAATAAGATTATGAAATGTTGTTTAACATTGTGTGGTCAAGAAAAATAAGTGTATATACTTTCATAAGTGCTTCAAGTTCAAATTTCAAGTTTGAAGTGCTTAAGAAGCCTAGTTATGGCAATAGTCATAAGATGAAGAGACCTTGTGAGAAGGTATAAGTATGATGGCTTAGTAAGATGACTGCAGACATGCATGAATGGATGTATAAGTTTTATTGATCATGAATATGAGGCATTAGATCACTTATTATAATTTCAAGGTGAGTATATAGGGTTAGGACCTATAAATATAGTATGCACATAGACCACTCATAGACCCTGCTTGGACTAATGAGGTATCATGATTTACTATCAAGGCAGATGAAGTATTATGCCACTAGTTAATCATTATTGATGTTTTTTGAGTATGTGATTGAGCTTTAAATCACATGAAAATAATAATGAAGTTTAGTTTAA
Organism: Torreya grandis; assembly: GCA_037957365.1. NCBI lineage: Eukaryota > Viridiplantae > Streptophyta > Pinopsida > Cupressales > Taxaceae > Torreya > Torreya grandis. The sequence continues at coordinate 966,380 of JARHVA010001708.1, read as the reverse complement.
AGACCTCATATGATTTATAGGTCAATATCTAGAGAGAGAGAGAGAGAGAGAGAGAGAGAGAGAGATCTAATGAGGTTTCATGATAAGTTTTAAAGACAAATTTTGATATATGAGAATTGATATAGGTATGGTATTATGTTTCAATCATGTTCACAAATTTTTAGGTCATGGTTTGCATGAAAAGGCATGAAAATTGGTTTTGAGGTCTTGCAAGTACACATAATAAAAGAATACAAACTCAAGAAGGATTTTATTATTATCATTGTCTCAAAAAACCTCTCCATGGAAACATAATATATTCATGTTATAAAGGTAAGGTTACTTGATCAAAATTATAGGTATTCATTTTTGGAATGATGGGTTATGTTTTATTAACATTTGTTAAGAATGAAAACATGTTTAAACCCTTTAAGAACCCTAATAAGGACCCAATGTTGAAGATGTTTTTCAAAATAGACCGTAATTATTTCAAATGACTATAAAACTATTATACATTGTATTAAATTCTTCTAATCACCTCTAGGTGTGATTTAATTATAAGGTGTGTGAGTAGACCCTAAAGGAAAGTAATAGTTTCTCATAGATTTATTGTAGCAGTCAGAGTTGACAAAGTAAAATTATGCAAATCATTCGATGGATAATTTTGATACTTTTATGTAATTTACATGGTGGTTTTTTCACAAGTTATATCTCTCAATTATTCTAAACTATTCATCTAAGTTATCCAGTCTCTAATAATCCTAATGGTGAAAATAATGAGAAACACAAGTAACAGTAAGAAGATGATTATGGATGTGTTAACATGGAATAGTGATGGAAAAAATTAAATGGACATTTTTTTTTTATAATTTTAAGTAATGATAAATTTTTTTATAAAAAATTTAATATAGTGTTTATATTGAAAAAGTTTCTCCATAATTTGACCTGTCTAGTGCAGATGAGATAGTAAGATGTAAGGTTAAGATATTGGTCTACAAACACAATATTTTCCATTAGAACATGTTATGTTTCTATATGATAATTTTATAAATATATAATAATATCATATAAATTCATTATAATTATCTTAAATTTGTCGTACATGTGTTTAACGTAATTATCACCATGATTATGCCTTAAGGCATATTGGCAATTCTGGGTAAGCAAGTTACAGTAATGAGTTTGAGACTCTAGGATCTGAGTTAAAATATCTAATGAATATGGTGTTATTTCTTGTGAAACTAAATTAGTGATAATTATTTTTTAAATCTTGGAATTTAGTTAAAGTGAACAAAATTTTGAAGCCAAAATGGCTTGTCTGGTTCTAGTTTGATTGCATGTAGTGAGGTCAAAAGATTGGTCTGCAAGACCAATATTTGACATTAGACCTTGTGATTATTTTATTTTAGAGTCGTTTATAAATTTCAAAGTATATTTTTAAATATTTAGTGATCATGGGAATTATTCATTTAAAATTTTAAGTTCAATTTGTTCATGATTGGGTTTTGGAGTGTTATAATAGTCTTGAATGAGCTATGCACAGAGAAGTATTTGAGTCTTTTTGCCTTGAGTTGTGAAGTATAAAGTACATGGTGATGAAATTGAGGTCATTTAATTTATTTATATGTGATTTATTTCCATTTTTATTTATATAATTTGTGTTTAATCTATTTTAATTCAAGATAATTTTTGTAGGTTCATAGACCTAATTGTGAACAATAGTAATGGTGTGCTTCAAGTGGTGGTTGAAGCTAAAAGGTAGCATGGACCTAAGATGAGATTATTGGGGGTATATTTTAATATTATTTGAATTTTTACTTAATTATGTGAAGTTTTAAAGTTTTCAAATGAGATCAAAGGGTAACATGTGATAATTAAGGCCTAATTGAATTAGGTCTCCTTAAGGCCTAAACGAGGTTTTAGTGTTTTATGTCATGGATGACCATTGTAATGATTGATAAATGTATGAAATGTATTATAATACATATTGAAAGGATAATATAAGTGTTAAAGTGTATATTTCAAACTATGAGGTATATGAGAAAGAGGCTTGTATATATTAAAAGGCTTGTGTGTGTGTGTGTGTGTGTGTGTGTGTGTGTGTGTGTGTGTGTGTGTGTGTGTGTGTGTGTGTGTGTGTGTGTGTGTGTGTGTGTGTGTGTGTGTGTGTGTAAGGTAATTTTAGGCCAATTTATGTGTGTGTAGAGACTAAGCAAATAAAAAAACATTGGTGAGTAGAATGAGGTCTTGTAGACCATTAGAGGAGAGTAGATAATTTGTGATGGATATTTTATATATATTATATGTATAAATATCAAGATTATTTGATATAATTTATCTTGAAATACCCCTAATTAATCAAAGAGGGATAAAAATTAGTTTGAGAGGGATATGAGTGTGAAGATATAAATTGGTGGTCATCATCAGTTAGATGAACAACAAGGTATTATAATGGTGATCAAAATAATCAGGTGGTTGAGTTGGTGATAATTCATCTAGGGGGTTGGTTCCTCCTTCTAATTTGGTACTTATTAAAGCCTAGCTAGGTTGGTTCATAGCTTCTTGGGTTTTGCATTCCATATGAATTTGGTGTTTCACTAAATTTGGTGTTTGTCATATATGAATGTAGTCCATTTGTAGATATTAGTGGGTTTTATTCCTCTTGAGATTTTTCAACATATGTGATGTGTTATTGTGTTTTATGCTTATGTGGATAGGTGTTTATGTTTATTATATCTATATGCTTGTTTGAATGGTTCATGATTGCTTAAGTGAAATTGATAATAAATTTTTTACAGATTGATTCAACCCCCTCTTAGTCATTTTATTTCCAACATTGTGCAAATCATACTTGCATACCCAAATATATTAGTTGCATGGCTTTTTCCACCCTTAGAAGAGTCAAATTTGTCTTATATTATTAACATCAATAAACCAATTAGTCTAGAATACTACAACATCACCAACTTGTTTACCTCTCTACTAACTCTTTAGAAGATGGTTATACACTCCTTGTGGAGGACACTTCTAATGTCAACATTGAAACTCTATAAGACCCATAATGTATTAAATTATGTGTGTCCATAACTAATGAGTAACATGAAGTCTTTATAGGCCTTCTGATGGAATTTATTGATATATTACATGGGCATATTTAGATATGCCAAGTTTGGACCCCACCTTGGTTTTACACCATCTTATTGTACACTTTGATGCCAATAAAAGATGATAAAAATGCATCCTCATATTATTTTGTTAGTCAAGAAAGAGTTCTATAAGTTCTTAGATGTGAGATTTATTTGACCTATTGATTATTCAAAGTATATTTATAATATAGTATAGGTCAGTAATAAGCTAGAGAGTATCATATTGTGTCCTAATTTCCATGACATTAATAATGATTACCCAAGTGATGACTTTCATGTGCTAAACATTGACATGATTTCTAACTCTATTATTAGATATGAAATTATTTCACTTATGGATAGTTTTTTAGGATAAAAAATAATTATAATTTCATTAGAGAACCAACAAAATTCAATATTTACCACTCTTTTGGGGACATTTTGTTATTAGGTGATGCCATTTGGACTCAAGAATGTAAAATCAATGTATATGTTGACTTCTTCGACCACAAGACAAAATCAGTCAACCCCTTATAGTAATTTTTTTATAGGGGTCTATTATAATGTTATAGGGTGTTTCATGGTCAATTTTATGTCATTTAATGTGTTATTAGCCTTGGTCATAGTTAAATCTAGTCCTAAGTCATTTAATGTCAATTAGGGATCATTTTAGAATCATTAATGAAGGTGGTATAATTTTAATCAGTATAAAAGTGTTATAAACTCTCTTTAAACATCCAATATGTTATAAAAATTTTAGTTTTGTTAGTTATAACTAAAAACTTGTAGGCCCCTAATTAAAATCAAGAAAATAGTTGAAAGAAAGGGAGTTTTGGCACTTGTACAGCTTGTAGAGCAGAGTGGAACATGTGGAAAACTTGTGTAATGGATAATAAACTTCCATAAAATAATTTAAATGCTTTATAAATTTTATAATTCTCAAAATTGGTTGAGAATCATTCTGCTCATTTATTGCTCCACTAGACATGTAAAACTGGTCAACAGGTCTTCTGATGGTACGACTAGTATGAGAGGTTTCAGGTCAAATTATATTTTATGGTGTTATTAAAATTTTATTATTCAAATTAATGGTAGGATTTGGATTAATTTTTTCCTATACATTATGAACCATTCTTAATAAGTTTATTGTCTCATTTTGCTTGTTAATCCCCACACCATGTAGGTTTTACTTCTATTTGAGATAGTTCATAAAAATAAATTAATGAAAATGATTTTATAAGAGGTATAAATATTTATCTCATGGATCCAATATTATTTTTAATTTTTTTAGATGAATTGATGAGTCAAATAGTTCAAGTTGTAGGTTAAAACCACTGTAGCTAGTTGTAGGCATGTTACACCAATTGCAGATGTTCTTATACTTTTGGTGGTCTTAGATGAGGATTATAGGTTTTATTAAATGTATGAAATATAATTTAATTCACATCATTACTTATAATATTATTTTTTAAAAAATTAACATAAATTTGTAGTCAAGAACATGGCACATAGTCATGTTTTTTGCATATAGTCAGCTGAGTCAAGTATATGAAGGCTCTAAGCATATTCATGGAGAGTATATGACTATTATTAGAAGGTTATAAACATTATTTAATAATGATAAAATAATATAATAACTTAAAATTATAATTAATGTAATTTGATGAACAATTCAATCCCTAACACAATCCTCCACCATTAATGTTCACCTACAGGTGCCTTGAGGGAGAATGATCACGTGGAAATGAAAAATTTGAATTAGTTTTCACTCCTTCAAGGATTAAAATATCCATTTAAATATTTTTATAAGTATTATAATTAATTTAATGATAAAACACTATGTATATCTATGTTCACTACATTGATTGCCACTGTGTGTTCAACTACAAGCTCCCATAAAGGTATGAGCATTTGGTGTGAAGAGTTTAGACATGTTGGAGACTCTCCTTGAGGTATATAAAGGTTTAATAATTACATATTAGTTAATAGTGGAGATATGGAATGAAAATAAAACTTGAGGATCATGTTCATATATAGATAATGAATTTTAAGAACTTATTACCTTAAAAACTCAAAAACATGACCTAGCCCACTTTTGATGCTACCATATGATGAAGAGACATGGATTTTAGATGAGTTTGGATGATTAAATAATGAATATATATCTTATTTTATATTAAATAACAAAATAATTTTGAAATTTGACTCAAATAAGTGATGAAAATTAGATCTCCATTCTAAACGATCCTTGTCTAAAGGTTTTCAATGATATTTATAGTAGTTTGAGTCTCTAATGGATTCACAGTGATATAAGACATGACAGACATATGGTATACATAAAAATGGATTATTTTGTATGAATATGAACTATTTGATTAAATAAATCATTGATAAGTGTTTTATTATAAGTTTTATGACCTCCATGACAACTTACAAGACCCCTTTTAGCCTAAAAGGTACACCTACAAGTTTCAAAGAAGGGTGACATTTTAGAACTAACAGTAATGTATTGGTCCAGTATTAATCATGGTAGATCATATTAAAATCATTTAATGATACCAAAGGATTTAAATAGATCATTTACATGAAATTAACTATGCATATCATCATATAAATGTCTTTTTATCTCTTAAATGTACATCTACAATTGGACCATAACATGATAGTGAGCTAAAAGATGGTGATTTAAGAGGATGTCTTAGCATGTTTATGATGAGAACAGGTAAAAATTATTGTAAAAAAGTATTAATTAGTTTAATGAGATTATTATCATGGTATAAAAGTCTTATTACAAAATATCTACTTAAAATTATGTTAGTTTGTTGAGCAAGAAACATAGAATATTATCATAGTTTATCAACCTTGTTAAGAGAAAGCTATACATTGAAGATTTGAAAAAAATTGAGTGTTGACATACATGAGATGACATAAAAATTTCATATATTCACTTCATAATAATATCATATAATGGAAACATGGCATCGAAGGGTTCTCAAGAATAACCTACAGTCAATACTTGCAAACCCTATAGTCAATGAATCACACTAAAGTTTGTCTTAGGTTTTGAGATGTTTGGAAGGATTATTGGTGTGAAAAAACTCTATATTTTTTTATATAATATACACACCACCTATAAAATCCTCTGATACCTTTTTATTTCTTGGAAAAATATTAAAGATACCCTATGCTCTATCTCATATAGAGGGCACTCTCAAAGAGCTAAACCCTAGAGGTTTAGTCGGTCAATGAAGAAAAGGTGAGTTGAAGACTATGTAAACCTTGAAAAAGGTTTTAGAGAGCAGATTTGGACATTTTAAAACATGAAAAATTACCCAAAGTTGTTATAAACAAAACATAGTAACCCAAACTCACAAAGCTATAGGCAGACCTATTAGGCCTTGACTAGGCCTATTGTCTAAAAGGGGTGTAACATCATTTATAAAACTAGAGGAGAATTATAAAGCATTAAAACATGTTCATATGGATATTTAAGGTGTTTAATAAATTTTATGTTGAAAATAAGGTCATATATAAGCAATTTCCTAGTTTAAGAACATGATAAGGTATGCAGAAAGCAAGGAAGAGCTTGAGTAAGAAACTTTGAAAGCTCACAATAGTATGGTTGCCTAGTATGGGATTCTGAGAGATAGGTTATGTTAAAGAAGGCCTTGAACAAGTATTTAGTTATTTTTTTTAATTTTTGGATGTCGTACTTTCATGAAAAATCCTTAGAGGTCAAAACTACTCCAAACCCTTCAAGACCCTTCTTCTTGAATTGAGGGAGAATATGAATAAATAAGTGCATAAAAATGAGATATAATGACTTGGGAGATTATTTTAACTTTTAGAGGACTCCCCAGGGCTCTTTCCCATCAAGTTATATCTTACCCTACTTGTATAGATAGGGTAAAAAACTAGTTTATTTGATAGTTTTTAATGTTTTTTAGGTATAAAAGAGTTTGAAAGTATGAAAATATATTTTTGATAGATAATAATTAATAAAATAACTTCTCATACTCATTTATTACTTTAGGATACTTCAAAATTATCTCTACTAACACCTTAATCTCAGCTAGTTCAACTGGCATAGTGAACAAAGAGTGATGACCAAATGAGAAGGTGAAACATATAAGTGGGAATAATTTTAAGGTATAGCTAATGAATATATAGACATGAGGACCCATGAGAATTTTCATATACTCCCATTTATTTATTGGTTTGAGAAACTAAAGCACACCTTGGTCCCAAGTGTGAAGGGTGAAGGAAAGAAAGGTGATTATTATTATAGGTAGTGAGAACACTTAGATAGAAGAATATTTATGATTAGGGACACATATAATGAATTTTGGAGCATATTTATAATCCCTCCCTCATAATTAAATGATATCATATATCCCTAGTATGTTATAGAGAACTCAACGAAAGACAAATGATGAGGGTAGTTTCAAGAGAAAAGGTAAGAGAATTCTAACTAGATTTGAGGAGTTTCATATTTTAGGGACATTTTTCAAAATTGAAATTACATGATATATCAAATACTTAATTAATATATATATCTAACTCCTTATATTAGCTTGACAAGTGTTACTTGTGACTCTTGGACTTCACTCTCTTCTCTCCTCTCTCAAATTATATAAGTAGTAGCCATTTTGGCTCTTGTCTAATAATTCCACTCCATGTATGGTGAAGCCCTACTATTTTTATGTTTTAATTTTTATTTTAATAATAAACTAAATCTATTTTTTATTTCACAAACATCTTGTCTAAGTGTGTAAAGTGTTGAATGGTGAAGTCTAGTGATTCTATCCATATTTTTTGATTATCCTTTCATGTCTTGTGCAAGAAGTTTTCATTATAATAGGTCATATAGAGTGTAGCTAGTGTATTAGTATCCTTATAGTTTTAAAGTGTCCTTATATTTAGTAATATTATCTTTGGTCTACTTACCCTGAGTTGTCATATACATATCACCTCTAAATTAAAATACTTATGTTATAACATCTTAGGACTTTGAAGCTAGTTTATAGGTCTTATTACTTATTGAAATAAGTATGATATAATTTTGTAAACCTTAAATGTGTATCATATCAATATATTATTTTAATATTTTTATCCCTTTTCAAATAAGCAAACAATTAGTATAGGTTATAAGCACTTCAGGTCAAACACTTACACCTAGAGGTCTAATTCTACCATAAATAAAACCACATACCTATAATTATTCAAATTTTTACAAAATATTAGAGTATGATTGAATAACATACTCTAGGGTGAAATATTTTTTGAGCATATTTTTATCACACTTTTTGGGACCCATTATCCTAAAGATAGATTGTCAAGGTGAATGTTGGTCTTGACAACATCATCTATATATTGGTGTGTTAATGAATATTTGGTGAATCCATTCACGGTAAAATATGGTTGTTTACCATTATTTTTTCATATGTTTAATCTTATAATTAATGGTCCTTATTAGGTCATCATATAGTAGAGTTTTCAATCCTGTCAGTCCACTCTTTTAGCCTGAACTTCCAATTGAATTTCAACACCATCAACCTATTCTACTTTTTGAAGAGAAAAAAGAATTTGATATCCAAGAAAACCAAGAGAGTGAAGAAGTTCTTGAATAAAAAATGAATATGAAACATTCCTTCACTACCTTTAATACTAAAAATCTAACCCATATTGATGCATATGATTCCATTCCCCCTAATGCCACAAAGAGTGTACATACATTCAATGGTGAAGATTATATTTATTGGAAAGTGTGTTGTCTTTTATGTCAAAGGATGATATAATGTGTGAATTTATTTCAAAGGTAATGACAATTTTTTTATTTCATTAATGTATGGATGATTTTGAGCTTTAAGTTTTGCAAGTCATTTAGTATAAGTGTGATTCATTGAATCTCTTCATCTAGACCTTATTCTATAACCGTATGTGGCCTAATGATGAATGATGATAATATTTAGATACATATGAGATAAATTGGTTATTATTTTAATATTTTAATGTTTTATATAGCATTTTGGTTTTGTTTACTGATAAGGAAGAGGAGACAAGTGTTTGAATAGTGTGTTGGCATAGGTTTGGTAGCCTTCTGTAGTGGCATACGCTTGGTAGCCTAGTGTGTTGAGAATATTGAGGCAATGAAGAAGAATTCAAGAAGCCATGGATCATGTAATGAAGGTGTATTACAAGTCTCTAAAGATTTTATATCATTTTAATAGGTTCCACAGTGGTATTAAGTTTAAGGTTGAGACCTAGTCTATGAATAGAGACTTAGTGAAGTTTAAATGGAGGGTCAAGTTATGTTTCTAATATGTAAAATATCATGTAAACATGGAATGAGGTGTGATATGTTGGTTCAAATTTTTTTACCATGTTTTAGGTTCTAAGGATAAATAAAAATCAAGAAACAATGTTGGAAGGTTTCATGTGTATGCAGAATGAATGTTTCCAAGCTTAATAAGGAAGTTGAGTTGCTCATGGGCACATATACGATTTGCATGATGAATTTAACATTTTTGTAGAGGTTTAAAATATATTTAAAAATGTTTTCCAATAAATTTTTAGTGGTTTTAGGTATATATATTTATGAACATTCATTAAGAATGTAAACTAGATAAACCCCTCTATAAACCCTCATAGTTGAGAGATTCGAAAGAACTTACTAGAAAGGACCCATAATGTATTGGTTAACCAAATTTGACTATTGTATGGTGTATGATACTCCTCCAAGAATCTCTAAGTTGTAATGGTTCATCAAGGCAATGAATAGAAGGTACAAACATATGCTTGTTTGTAGAGATTTTGGTGTTACATGAATGGTTGACTGAGTTAACGCATACAAGTAATTAGATATTTAAGGTCAATATTTTATCTTGAGGTCCATGGAGCTGGTTTGGAAATAAAAAATAACTATGTCAATAATTTTGGTCAATCACTTTGTCCTGCCACTAAATATGGAGATAATGATAGCAATGAAGGAGATCAAGCTAAAGTGAAAACCTATTTAGATTTTATGTATAGATGAGTGGGGATGAGTAAAATGGATTGGGGTATTTTTTGAGACCTATAAATTATGTCTGTTTGGTTATTTAGTGTTGATGATTCTATTACACAATCTTAAAGTTGCTTTTAAAGTGGCTTGCTTGAATAGTGGAGACTATGAGAAAGGGGTTTAAAGAATCGATCTATTAGACCAATGAATGTTGATAGAAAAATATAAATAACTATTGGATGTTGATCTAGAAAACTCTAAGAAGGCATCCATGTAGATTAGATGTCATGGAAATGTTGGGAGAATAAAATGGATAAGTAAAGTTGCACAGGATATTATTTGAACATTCATGCATTTTGTATGAAATTGTGAGCTATATGTATTTTGTCCTATCCTCCATGAGTTATAAAGGAATAGACTATGAATAGTATCCTCTCACTTGAACCAATGAATGAGAATAATATGAATATTTAGTAACTATAATGACTATATATATGTATGTTTTTATGAAGAAGATGATGACCCTTTTGTTGAGATCAATATAGACTTTCTAGTTATGGTTACATATCATATTTATTATGTTATTTATTATCTAAATTATCATGTTTAAATTTTGGTATAATATTATCTAAAAATATTTTGAATACTCTCCATACCTTAATAAAATTATTGTTTAATCATAGTTCCTATATATCACACTATAATTCATCTTTGTCATATCTCTGCTAATTATGAATTCTTTGTACCATCTTACACAATATAAAAAAATTAGCTATCCTTATCCTTAGAGTGTTCTATTTTAGCAAGAAAATATACTAAAAATTATGTGATGAGCATGAAAACACTCCTTGTAGATTAATTTATGCTAATATGATTACCAAGATAATAATACATTAAAACATGGCTAGACCAGAAAGTATGGCAGTTCACAGAAGAAGAATCTAAAAGAACTAGTCTTACCACAAGTGAAATTATTCAATAGCATATATATACTGAGAAATATATAATTTTTTTGGTGAAATCTACCTGAAATACTGATGAATTGGTTGACAAGACTGGAATACTACTACTTGAATCCTAGAATGAAATAAACTATTACCTAAACCTAAGAAAAGATAGACATATTATTGTAACTAGAAACTAATTCGATGTGAGCAATAGACTATTGGGTTTCCACCATCATAGATGAATATATCAAAAAGTTCATAGTGCAAGGATATATATCATTCAAAGCTACGTAGGACCATTTTTTTGAGGAATTAGAGGAAATTTTTTATATCGCTACGTCTCCTATTTAAGATGTTGGTTGTGGATAAGGCCATGGTGCCTACTCCAACCAATATGGAGTAGTCACTTTGGTTTTATGGGGATGTGTTATCATTATGGTGAATGGTGGATAGATGATTAACTAGAGTGAACAATGGAGACATAAAGAAAGAATAGTCATAATAAAACTCTAGATTTATAATATGAACTATGACAATAGAATAGATAGAATAAAAAGAAGAATACCTGAGTAGCTGTGAGTAGAAGTAAGAGTAATAGTAGAGTTGATAATGAATGAGTACATAGATGTGATGAGTAAGATGATTAAAAAATTATGAATAAAGAGGATGATTATGGATTTTGGTAGATAGAATGAAATGATGAAGAACAAGGTGAAGATGATATGTGCAAAGAGGAAGATTAGAGTAGTTTAGGAGTAGAACAAGTAGAAGATAGAAGTAGTGCAAAACTACAAGAAATGGTATTGTTAGAATAAGAAGAATTACACAAAGAAATAGAGCTTAGTTTTAGGTTAATTATAGGTTTAAGTGTAGTAGAGGAAGAATTTGCAAGAAATAATTATTTACAGGAAGTGTATGCATCCTTGTAGCCCAATATTTTACATTCTAGTAGAAGTTTTTAGCCAAGCGAGTAGGAGGATAAGAATTGGGAAAGACCATTTTTTGAGAAATTAAACTATTAGGGTATGAAAATTCACATAAAATCTATAAAAAAGGATTATAAGGCTATAGGATTAGTTTATGTTGAATAATAAAAAGAAGGAAGCATAGTCAAACAAAGGGAACATGATAATTATTCTAGTGTGTAGAGCAGTATGTAGGTAGGATCACTCAAAACATAAATGCATATAATATCAGTTGCATAGAAGACTCCATTCATACTAGTCAATATGTTTAATTATTTCATAATATTCTTAAACATGACCATTTATGATGGGTCTATAGACCTTTAATAGTACCTACTAACCTACAAAATTAAATGGCAAGTTAAGGGCATCACTAAAGAAAATTTACAAATGTGTAAATTAGTAGGGGCTATATCTAGGAGAACTTAGCATTCATATAAAAAATATATCTTTAGAAAGACAATTTAAAATATGTTTAGGATTATCTCATCACATTATTTAATATTAAAAAATGCACAATCTAGACAATAAAAGACATGAAGGATATAAGGTAAAAGTTTGGAGAGTGAGTTTATGAATATGATCATAGATTTTATGATGTAATGAATAAGGTATAATTTACTTTGATAGATAAAGATAAATTAGTGTGGTTCATTGAAGGACTAAAAAACATGATTTGGTTTACCACTATAGAATCCCAATATGAGACAAAAGTAGATGCCAAAGATATTAAATTGCATGTAGAATAGATTCAAGATTATGGAAAAGCCCCTATTTATAATTATAAAATTGAAAACATGCTATAGGCTTTCATGAAAATAATGGAGTAATGCCATGAGATAGATCATTGTAAATTGAATATATGGTTTACAATGTGTAGAAAATGAGGACATCACTAAAATAATTATCCTTAATTCAAGACAAAATTTTATGAACTCTATCAGGTGATAGGGTATGCCATGCCACAATGCCATTTTATACAACAATACATCAATAACCCACAAAATTTATATTGTAATTTTTAAAAGATGACTAACCATGATGAGAATAAGTATAGAGATTTACAAGAGCTTAAAGAGGGCATATACAAAAATGTATCTATTTTTGTAACATAGAAAATGTTCTCAATGAAGCACATAATCCTCGGCCCAGAAGTTGATTAGAGTTATACAACTCAAACAGGTCCATAATGGATTCTATGTTCACTATAGTATCAGCCTCATGGTCTATCTAGATGGACTCCTTCATTGAGTTAGACACCTTTGTCTCCTTAGTACCAATATGAATAACCTTGGAGCTCACCCATAACACAACAATAATAAATTAATTTGACCCTTCTAGTTACATAACAAAAATTTATCATGGGATATAACAATCAATAGTAATAGCATTATAATTCTTTACAATAATAAGGAGGATATCATGGGGATATCAGTCTAATGGAGGAGGAGGTCAAGGTGGTTATAAAGGAGGATACCAAGGTGGTAAAGGTAATAATTATCAAATTCCTCTATAATTTTATCTATATGGGGAATACAATCATGTCCAATGCAATTATCTGATGAACCCACAATAGTAGTCATATTGCACATATTGTAGAGTTTCTAATCAACATGAAATATATGATTGTCTTATATTAGAGAATAAAATAAAGGAGAAAATTGTTTGAAATGTAAATATGGTAATTTTTAAGCCTAAATAAAATTCATTTTTTAATGTTGTGACATGACAACATGTAGGAAAAGGGATGCTTCCATTGGAGGTGCCTCAGGATTGGGGTATTAAAAAAGTTAAATAGGATAAATATCTAGATCTAGCTATGAAAAAATATTATTTATGAAGCTACATAGTTGTTGAATAACATTAATCATAAATAAAGTACTGATGATGATGCTTCAATAATCGATGCACAATTGTATGACCAACTTGTGTGCATTATATAAAAATATGGATTTATCACTATACTCAAAAATCTCTTGAAACTTTTCAGTACTATATGTAATGAAGATATATCATATAAAATCATAAATCTACTACATAATATCTTATAATGTATGTGGTGTGGTCAACAAAATATATACAAACTAGTCTGGTATGTTAAGATGAAGAAACCTTGGGATGTTGATGTATGGATTGATATTGAGGTTTCTAGTTACAAGATTCCAAATGTTGTCTTTGATTTTGATAGCATAATTAATATGATTCTTAGATCTACATTAGAAGCTATTGGATAACTATCTCTTAGCTATAACCCAATAATCTTGAGCTTAGTTGGTTACAAAAAAAGTTGATCCTATTGGTAGATTAAACGATGTCAAAATCAAGGTCACAGACTTACCTCTGCAAGGGGAATTTTAGGTCATAGATATGAAGACTGTAGCAACACATTAACCTACACTAATAGGAAAAATATGGGTGTATGACAAATAATGACTATTAATATAGTACACAACTAGCTTGAAGCACATCAAGGTGATAAAGTTGTTATTCTTATCAATAGAGTGCACAAGCCTTACATAATTTTAGTCAAAATAGATTCCCCCTATGTTCTAAAATAAAATAGTTGCATGAAGGTCAATATTGAGAATAATATAAAATATCTACACACAAATAAATGTAACTTCTTGTACCAACATGCCAAACCTTAGGTACAATCACTGCTCACTCAAAAACTCAAGACATCAGAATAGTGTAGGCCCAAACTAGTAATTATACAACTAATGATAGATCAATTTGTCATTCAAGAATGTGCCTCTATGTTTGCAAAATCTTACACTTTATTAGAAGTTGATTTCTTGTATCAAGCTAATAATCACATACAAGACTACATAAATTAGACAAAGGAAGGAACTTTACCATGGGAATTAGCTTCATTTATTAGTGGTGATTCAAATACCCACCTCCTCAATTAGGATCGAGGTGATCATGAACTCTAGCTAATGCAAATGGTCTTTTCATGAGTGATAATTGCCTATGTACTATGTAATGAAGGACATCAATGATTTCATTCTACATTTTTAAGTCTATGTTTATACCATTAATCAATGAGTCAACACTTTAAATTGTGCTCTAAAGGAAGTTACTAAAACATGATGGGAAACTCATTGCAATGACCAACTTGAAAGGGATGATGATTATGAGATCATGATCAATAGGTTTCAACTACCATAATTTATCTGTACTATTTGGCTATTATTTCAAGAAGGTGAGTGCCCCAAAATTTAGGTACATAAATGTGTTGTAGTATGGAATGAGGAATACGTTGCACCAAAATATTGGGTCCACATATTCCTTTATACACTTGTTCCACTACCGGCAACATGGTACATGTAAAAAGAATATAGAAGGGAGACCAAGCATTGGGTATAAGTGAAAAGTCATTTTATACAAACCTTTTTTTTTTAAAGATTGAAATCCACTATTTTCTAATGTATTATAAAAACTCAAGTATTTTTTGTGTCATGGGTACATAGAAGACTTAAGCACCACAATAGAATCTACTGCATAGAAAAATTTATCCTCTAATCTTAATGAGGCATTACAAACATAAAAATTTGATAATAAGGTAAAATAAAATTTAACATAACCATGTCACTACATACAAGATGAGGCAAAAGATAGTGATGATTCAGATTCTGATGCTGACCTAGACTTGAATGATTTATTTGAGCCTAAAAAACCTATAGAACCACTCAAGGAAACTGGTGCAATAGTGAATGATGAAGATAAGTTACATAACATCTAAATTCCCAAATAGTAAGTTCAAAGGAGTATATAATAATTTTTAGATGATGAAAAATACAATATTTATCAATAGACTATGAAGAAGCATGTCACTAACATTGGAACTGAGGAGGTTACAAAACTGGCATGTATAGGTGACTACTAGATAGAAACTAAAATTTTAGAAGATATAAAACTCTTGAAGTATTACCAAGACATCTTTCCCACCAACTTTTTATAATTTTAAGAAGTTGACCCATCTCTTGGAAAGATGCACATTGAATTGAAGGAGTGGGCATAGTTAGTCAAGAAATGGACATATAAGCTCAACCCAAATATGAAGCTAAAAGTAAAGGCTGAATTAGATAGAATGTAAGACATAGGAATAATCTATCTATTATAAAAAGGTGATTGGGTAAGCCCCATGGTAGTTCATCCTAGTAAAATAGGAGAAATTTGAGTATGTGAGGACTACCACATTCTAAATGATGCCTACATAAATGATACATTTCTAATATCTTTCATAGATGAAGTTTTGGAATCTGTTGTACAACATGAAGTATATTCTTTCATATATGAGTTTAGTGGATATCATTAGATTCTAATCACATAAGAGGATAAATATAAAACAAATTTTGTAACATAATGGGGTTATTTTGAATACAAGGTCGTGCTTTTTGTCCTTAAGAACACACCCAAAGTGTTTTCTTGTGTAGTGGTTAAAACATTCAAGGATTTTATTAATGACTTCTTGTAAGTTTACCTTGATGATTGGGTAGTGTTCTCCCTATTCAAAGAGGATTTGTCATAACTATGTTTAATGTTGTAATGATGTTGAGCCTTACACAATGTATTGAATTTTAGAAAATGCTTATGTTTAACACCATTTAGAGTTTTGGTCAAACATGTAATATGGAACAAAGGTATTCTAGTAAATTTTAAAAAAATAGTAGTAATACTAAGTATGCTTCCACTTGTTAGTTCTACTAAAGAACACTCTTTTCTCTGACATATAAGATACAACTAAAAATTTATCAAATTCTACACATCTATTTCATCTCCACTAGAAACTTTACTACACAAAAATGAAAAATTTGTCTAGACCTCAGAATGTCAAGAAACTTTTATTAAGATGAAATCATGAATGGTTACTATGCCTGTAATAGTTTTAGTAGATTAGAACAAGCTTTGTTATGTATATGCTTTGGGCATAAGAGTTGGTTTTGTACTTGTACAACATAAATATGTTGTTCTTGACCATCCTATCCACTTTTATAGTCATAAATTATCTTATACAAATAAAACCTATACAACTAATGAGTGAGAATCACTATCCATCATGTTTGAACTTAAAAAATTCTATCATTATCTACTAGAAAAACCATTTAAATTCTTCACTAACCATCAATTCATAAGATATATGGTCAACAAATTGATGCTAGGAAGATGAATCTCTTGATGGTTGCCACTATTCCAAGAGTTTTAATTTTATAAAAATGTCAATCCAAAAAGGGAGAATGTAGGACTAGACCACCCCAATCGTATCCCAAATGGGGAAGAACTAGAAGTATTAGAAGAAGACTCCCTAAATTCCCATCTTTTTTGAATCTCTATAATTCATAAAAACTCTAAAGCCATTGCCAAATTACTTGAGCAAGGAATCTTCCATATGCTCTTTTAAGAGTAGGATAAAAAGCATTTTGTGACTATAACACTACCATATACCATCATTAATGGACTTCTTTATCACTTGGGAAAGGATGAAGTCTTATGCAAGGTTATCCTTGAACATGAATGACCTCAACTCTTAGAGAAAGCTCATCAAGGAGTCATAAGAGGACATTTCATAGGAGAGGCTATAACTATAAATATTCTATAGAGTGGACTATGGTGGCCAAATTTATTTTAGGATGCATAAAGAGTTACACAACACTATGATGTCTACCAATGCATGAGTAGACCACTTTAAAAACTAAGATGTTGTTGTATCCCCTATAAGAAAAATAACCTTTTGAATAATGGGGGATTTATTTTTTCATACCAATAAACCCAAAAAATAAGTGCAACAAAGTAAGGTACATCATTATTATGACAAATTATTTTACTAAGTGGGTTGAAGTTTCTTCCACACCTAGCTATAGTGTGAAGGATGTAGAAAAGTTTTTATATAAAAGTATCATTATGAGGATTGGATGACCTATACAACTAGTAAGTGATAGAGGAATAAACTTTCTAAGTAAAACCATCAAGGCCTTAATTGAAGAGTTTATTATCTCCCATCATAAAATCACTACCTATGATTTGCAAGCTAATGGCCAAGCTGAAGCCTCCAATAAGGTACTAGGGAAAATGCTTACAAAAATCTATGATGTTTAGAGGGATGAGTGGGAATATTACATTCTTGAGATCTTGTGGGAATATTTCATGCATTAAAAAAGGGCTATAGGATTTACACCATTTTATTTGGTATATGGTTTGGAAGCAATCATGCCAATTGAATATTTAGTACACAACATATGCATTAACATGGTCATATGACTCGAGTATAAAGAGTCTCTTACTAATCAGCTAATGTAACTAAATTGGATGGATGAATTTAGATATAGAGAAGAATGGATGTAGGAAGTGCACAAGTAAAGCCATAAATCTTGGCATGATAGGAACTTACACCACAAAGATTTGTATAAATATCAACTACTTTTATTATATGATAGTAGGTTCAGAGCATTCCCAAGCAAACTATAAATAATATGGAAAGGGCCCTACATTATACATGACCTAACACATCAAGGAACTATGGTTTTAAGGTATATTTTAGGGGACTATCTTACTAGGGTGGGTAAATGGCTACAAGCTTAAGCCCTACCACTAATAGTCTATTGATCTCATTATGCAAGATGAGTGGGTGTTGAGTAGCACCATGTAGATTAGGATCTCTTTATTTTTCATGTTTTTGTGCATGTGTTTATTTTATTTTATTTTATTTTTATTTGTATATGATCTTAAAAATAACCTTTATTAAGTAAAAACACTAAATATTGTGTTTGACAAACATGTGTAGGAGGATCCATGTGTACCACCAAAAAAGTCATAGAGGAGTGATTGGAAAATATTAAGTCTAATAAATATGTCAAAACATCCCACTAACTAGATATCCATCAAATAATAGTCATTCACTAGAAGTAAATGTAAGAGCCTAGGGTTGATTTATGTGATCATTAATAAATTGATGGCTAATTAGCATCAACTAATCATACCCCTTGTATAGACACCAAAGAACATAACAACATAACTCCACACATACACCAATGAATAACTATTTTAATGGATAGATCAAATGCATATTTTACACATCTACCATTGCATTCAAGATGATTAAACAACTAAGGATGGCCTACACATGAAAACCAAGAAGCACCAAATCTATAAAGGCTAACCTAGAACCCCAACTCACATTTCATCCTTAACATATTTTCATGAATTATAACTACCAAGTGCTAGACCATTGTCATTTGCATAGAGAATACAAAACATTTGAGTTTCCTCTCACATAACCATGGATACCATGTAGTTAATTTGATCACTATTTGAAGCATAAAACAAAGCCATGAGTGTTAACATGCCACTTTGGAAAACCAACTATACTGATTAAGATTCATCTTAGTACCTTTGAGAAGATAAATAAAAGCTCTTTCAACATGATCCTGTTGATGCCACATAACCACTTGCTCTCGTAGCTACCCATTAATTTTAAACATAGAAATTGAGAACTTGTTATGGATGCCAACATTTGGAGACTGAAGAGAGATAATCCAAGTATTTCTTAGGTGATATAATGAGGTCACAATCTATTTTATCCTAGATAATAATGTGTAATTAATACACAAGCCATGGCCCAAGACCTGACATGCATGTGCATGGAGATTCCCTACTACCCTATAATACCAAAATGCCTCCCATATTTCAAGAAGTCTAAGACCTATATGTGTGACACAACTATGGGATTTTTAATGACAGAATTTGTAATGAACCAGTGTGTATTCTCATCCATCTAGTGCATTACTATAATATTTTGGCAGACAACCAAGTCTATTAAGGAGATACCTAAGGGAGTTATGGACATTTCTCACAATATGATCTAATAAAATGAAAAATTCAATTAGATTGATAAATTCATCAAAAAAATGATCATAAACTTTGAAAAGTGCCACACCACATTTAGGAAAAATTTCTAGTCTCAATTTCTAATCTTTTTGCTTTGCTTTACATAATGGAAATCACCTAAAAAACAAGTACACCCAGATATAAATTACTAGTTAGCACAACAGTTCTATAACATAATATGGATGCAAGAATGTGAATCCATCACATATGAAGGGAATTTAAAATATTGGTGGGAGGAGTTCTTAAAAATTCTTACCACACACCATAGAGTGCCACTTGATGTCCTACAGTTTTCGGGTCAACATGCCATAGTCAATCTATTGCACAAGGGAGTCTTCATCACAATTCATAGGATCCCATGCTCAATATTCAAACTACTCACTTTATTCACCATTATGGATATATCATAGGCTAAAGTGGCTTGATAAAATGATCATACAACCCTGACAACAACCCCTTTACAATCTATACCACTAGGAATAGACATTTTTATTACATAATAACTTGAGTTGGCATCAAGCTCATAATAGCATATGAGGAAGCATAAAGTAGACCCACATTCAATATACCCTCACCAGAAGTAAATAACACACAACATGATGACATGGAATGATGATACAAAGGTGTTATATATAACCAACTCCTTTCACCTCTTAAATATGTGTACCAATGCATAGGAAATCTACCAAGTCATGTTGATAGATATGGTTGGAGATGAATATGAGAAGGAGGAAAAACAGTTATTATTTTGTATGGTATTGTACATAATAAAAATATAGAATTAGGTTCCACATAAGCTATGGTTATAACTCCTATGTTTCCCAACTTCCATAATTTGAAACATAGTTTTAAAGGAGGTGAGTAGGTTTCGCACAAAATGGACTTCTTCTAGACTTCAACTTCTTCAACATTTTTACCTGATGTCATCTTTGAACCTCTATCTAGGATTCCATTAGAATAACTTGTGCATAGGCCTAAAAAATTTTAGGAAGCAATAATCTCCCCTACCTTGGAGGAATGCACATTTGGTCAACTATCTACTTTGTAGGAGGCATAACATATTCCTAAATCTTCTACACCACCACCATGATGTAGACTAGTCACAATCAGAAGAAAGAACCCATAGGTTCCATGTTTAAAGGTATTTCTAAAGGATTCCCCACCTTCATCATAGCCATTTGAGGTTGAGGAAATTGCATAGGATTAGCCAAACATAGAGGAACAATAGGCCACCAAGGAGGAAGCTATATATGCAATTGAACACCAGCTCATGAAGGAAGAAAAAAAGAGAAAGAGAAGAAACATAATAAAAACAAGAAATGTAATAATATAAATAAGATAAGGCCTTAAAAAAGTCCAAGTATTTAGAATTAGACATGCGAAAGGCCTAGGAGATGGCTAGGTAGGCCCAAGAGTAGTCACTATATCACAACAAGCATATGAAGAGAAAAAGGAAAATGAAAAAGAAGATTGACAAAAAAATATACAATAGACTAGGAATAGCAATAGGTAGAGGAAGTTGATTGGATGAAGGAGGAACATGATGAAGCCCTATGTTAATAGCAAGCATAGGCATAAGCATAACCCTAGGTGCAGGCCCAAGCTATGAAGGAATAAGAGAAGAAGAAGAATAGAGGAAGAAATAAGAATAAGAGAAAAAGCAGAAAGAAGAAGATGAGAGAAAGAAGAAAGAGAAAGAAAAAGATGATAGAAAGAAGAAAGAGAAAGAAGTAGAAGATAAAAATATGATAGAAAGAAGGAAGAGAAAGAAGTAGAAGAGAAAAATAAGAAAGAATAGAAAGAAAGAGGACAAGAAAAGAGAGGAATAATAAAATAAGAATAAGAAAGAAGAAGAGGAGAAGAAAAAAGAGGAAGAAGATAGGAAGAAGAGGTCAAATGGAAATGGATGAAGACACTGCACAAAAATATAGGCTAATAATAGAGGCCACAATATAACAAAAATCACCATCCACAACTCAAACAAGATCTCAAATACCACTAATAAGTGTTTGGATTTGGGACATCCCTCTAATCACTACTCAGTTCACTACCTTTTCACTTTAGATACTATGCCACATCCTAACCCTACAGCCTCATCAAGTACATTAGCTACACTCTTAGTCAAGTAGGAGGCTTCACTTGATGTCTCTCAATTACCTTTGAAGAAAAAAATGGAGGGTGTCATAGCTTTTCAATAACCCATTGCACAAAAGGCCACCTCCTTAGAATAAGAGTATTATCAAACAAGGGTAGAGAATGTGGAGTTCATGGGTCATCTTTAGGAAGAAACAAAGGTGATCAAAGATACTTACCTAGACTTTTCCTCTTGAGTAATCAGGGACCAAGTGATGTATGACTATAATAGGCTCAAAACCTTGGTCTTAGATCTTACAAAGGATTGATGTGAAAAACAATAACTTCGCTCAGTAAACATCTTGGGTCATAGTTTGAAGATTGATGCCACTCCTTTTATGACTCTATTGGAGGAGTATCAAGCCATGATTTACATCATATCCCACCAATCTCATCATCTTGCACAAAAACTACCAAATTAAAAATAATAGCTTGAGAATGCACTTACTAACTTCAACATAAAATTCACCATAGTTTCCATGGCCAACACAACAATGCATAGTTATATTTCCTTGGTCTATGAAATTGATCTTGCTCTCAAGTAATCTTTCAATACCAAGGATAATGTGTGTGATTGACTCCTCAGTAGGAAGCAAAACCTAAGGCACAACACATTTCTAAGTCTTCAGGAAGAATGAAATGTAGAAACATTGGAGTAGTTGAGCATGGATATTAAACTAAAGGTTATTAATATAAAGGTATAAATGAGTACCATTGAGGACTTAAACCTAAAGGAATTCATTGGGTGTTACATACTAATGCACATCCTAATTCACATAGATCAAGAAGTGATACTTGATTGGGATGCATTCAAATCTGATTTGGCTCCATTCTATAGTGAGGTGGCCCTAATCCTCAAAGTTCATCTATATAAGCCACCATAAAAGTTCCAAAAATAACTAACATAGTGCACATCTACTCAGTCTAGGGCCAAAGATCCTACTAGTTAGCCTTCTTCCTTAGCAATTCCACCTCCTTTAACTTGGGTACTGTGTACTGCATAATTTTTTTAAAAGTTTTATAAAGTTTTGATATATATATTTTTATATTATGTATGATTAGTGAGACAATTGGGTCTATAATGGTTGAAAACCCATAAAGGATGTTTATATGAAGAATATGATGACCCTTTTGTTGAGATCAATATAGACTTTCTGGTTATGGTTACCTATAATATTTCTTATCTTTGTTATCATGTTTAATTTTTGGTTTAATCTTATCTAAAAATAGTCCAAATTCTCTCCATACCTTAATATAACTATAGTTTAATCTTATTTCCTATCTATCACACTATAATTCATCTTTGTTATGTCTCTACTAATAATGAATTCTCCATACCATCCTACACAATATAAAAAAACTTATCTATCCTCAACCTTATCATGTTATATTTCATTAGGAACCTCTTCTAATAGGAAACATCATTTTAGGTGTTATACAATAACATCTACATGATTGTACTATTAGAAGCTACATGCAGTTTAAGTGATAAATTCTAAAGAAGTGAGTTGGATTTTATTTGATAAAATTTAAAGAATCATATGTGTTTTAATTTTTTATATAAGTCTCAAGGTTTCATGAGAAGTAATTTTATGTTTTATTTTTCCCAAATTCAAGTTTGGAGAGTCAAAATGCTTATACAGTATATTGATTGTGTGTGACTAGTCTGAGTGGTCATTTTAAGAGAGGTTATTTGAATAATTAAATCCTATGAAAATATGTCTAATGAATATGGATAAGTTGATAAATTCATATAGTTTCCACATGTAATTTGTGGTCATTTTTGAGAGATAAAATAATGATTATATGCCCAATATCCGTGACTATGTTTATGGTAGTTTAAGTAGCTCTTAGTAAGGTTTTTAAAGAAGGATTCCTGAGATTTTTTAGACTATGTTGGAATGTATAAGGAATATTTATATGTTTCATAGTTATTTGAGGCTTCATCCATGTAATTTTTTTAGGTGATTGTTTGGGAAAAATAATAGTATGCTTCAGTTCTTGAAGAGACCTAATTACTAGGTTCAAGGTGTGATTTTGAGTTCTAGGTGATATGGACCCATGTGGGAGTAATATATGGTATTTTATAGTCATATTTTATGTGTTTTAATAATTGGTTTAAGTTAAATTTTATCTAGTAATTTAAAGTGGTAACATGTGCTTGTGTAGGCCTAAAATGCTTTAGGTCTCATTAAGGCCTAATGGAGGTTTGAGACTAATGAGGTAATGGTTGACCTATGAAGTGTGTGGTTCTCACATGCAAAATGTGTATGACTAAATTTTGAGTGTGATTCAAGTGTTAAAAGTATCTTATATAACCAAGATGATTTAGAGCAAGAGAGTATTATAGATACAATGCTTAATTGGCCTATTTGTGAAGAGAGTGAATGTGTAGTTAAGTGAAGGAGAGAAACTTTGAAATATAAGGTATAGGACATTGAGGGAAATAAAAGCATAAATAATATCAATAAATGTTATTTTTTCAATGTGATGTAGGTGAACACAAAATTCATTGGACCTAATGAGCCTAGAAGAGGCATTTTTAGCTAGTGATCCATAAAGAGTGTTTGGGTGAGAGTGAAGAGGATAGAGTGAAAACAAAAGAGGTCATAATTAATGGAAGAGAAAATAATATTTGTTAAATATAATCAAAGATAAAAGGTAGATAAGTTAGTGTTTGGTTTCCTTGGGGGTTTTAGCCTCCTTTCTAGTTAGAGATAGCTAAAGCTCAAGTGAGTGTTTGACTAAATTGAGTGGTGGGTATTCCTTGATCAGTTGGTTCTAGATTGAATTTGGATCTTGTCATTATAGGAATATATTTAATATTGTATGGTTTATTTGTTTTTATTCCCCATTAGGGTTTCCCACATAGATGATGTGTCATGGTTATTTTTATTCTTACTTTGGATGTGATCTATTTATTTTGATGTTAGTCTAGTTTCTCATTCTTTTTTGTGATGATTCATAAATGATAATGAATGAATAATTGTTTTAAAAGGGAAATAATTATTTTTTACTGATTCAACCACCATATCATTATATACTTCTAATAATTGGTATTATATCTGGACCTTTGGAGGATGCTTAATAGCCTACAGGTGATCCTAAGTAGTTTAAGGTGTGATGAGGACAATGTTCTTCATGTTTGTAGTGATGGAGAAGTTTTTGAAGATAATGGTTTATTTTTTCATAGTATTATACATATTGGTACTATAAATTTTGAATAGAAAGGTCAATATTAAGGATAAATCTAAAATCAAACCTATGTTGGATGATAGAGTGTATTGAAGGAGCTCTCTTGAAAGGTAAAGGTTTACAAGTAAAATATTGGTTATTCATCAAGCAATAAAAGTTGTGTGAGGACAATATAGGCCATATGGGGTGTAAGGATTTCATGGGGAACTTTTTTAAGTGAAATAAATTCATTGTAGTAGCCTTATGAAGGTCTAGGTAAACCTAGTCATCTTGATAGATATTCCTAAGTGAGTAGATTTATGACATCACCTATAGCATGTGTGAAGGTCTCAAGAGAGTTCTGATATATAGATGGAATACCATATGATAATTAATCATGTGTTTCAATTTTTAGGTCTTGAAATGATGTCTAGTAAAATCTATGAAGGTGAAAAGTTGGTCTCCTAGGTGGTTTTCTTAGTTTTCCATAGTCAATTTTGTATTAAAAAGTAACCATTGGAATTTGAAAATTTATCAAAAGAATATAGTTTGAAAATAATGGATTATATATTTTATGGATTAAGTCAAATAAATATGATGAAATAATAAAATTTTAATAGGAATAAGTGTAGAAAACCCTCCAAGTGGTGGATTGAGTCAGGTGTCTATACAGGGGCAATAAATGCAGATCAAAGTTGACTACAGTTGATTGGGTTTTTTCCTAGAAATCTAGGAAGGTATAGTGGGATCAGAACATATCTAATAATTTTTAATTATTTAAATAATCCTTTTATGAGGTTGATAATTCATTTTTTCCCTGATATATGCATTGAATAAGGTTTGAAACATTGATTATGCAATAAAATCTTCATGAAAGATGACTGTGTGTGAAGGACTTTTGTTGTTGGCAAACTTATGTGCCAAGGTGAGTTTTTTGTTGTTCTTAGAGAATCAAGAGTATTATATTGAGTATTTTGATAGGTTATTAATGTATTAAATATAATTTATATTATATTTATTTTGTATATTTATTTCTTAAATTGAAAAACATGCTTAAGAGGTGAAAATATATGTCTTGAGGGTTTGGTGTCTATAAACCATAAGGTGTGTGTTCATGGTGATAATGACCCAATTTTTTAATATGAATTTCTATGATCATTATGTGGTTAAAATAAAATGGTTTTATTAGTGAAATTTTGACATAATAAGGTATTATAAGGTTGTGATGATATGTTCCAAGTATAATACATGTTTATAGTTATCTAAAAATGACTATGGTTTTGAGCTATCAAACTGGGTCTTATTTATATAAAGATAGAGGTTAAAGATTGGTGTTGTAAGAGATGATTATTGAGATTTACCATAAATATGATATGATAAATGAGATGAAGGATGATATTAGGATCATATATTTCTTTAGATCATGTTATGTATGCCTTGAAGAAACTATGAAAGAGTTCACAGTATTCCAAAGGTGAGAGTTTCTTGTAACATCATGTTTTTATGTAAACTTGCATGAAGGAGGTTACTATAGTACTCCATCATAGTTGTTTCATTATTTTGAGTGTTATTTGAATTCATGGTAACCTCATAAGGTCATAATGGGATGTGTTTGAATTTTTTTAATGATATGAAGATCATTTTTTTAACATGACATGTTCTAAGTCATCTCAAGTAGGGTCTTGACTGTGTGTTATTTGAGAGATTTTCTTGTGGTGTTTGGAGCCTTGATGGATTAAGGATATTAGAGAGAAATATGTTTGAAGTCATAAGGATTTTTTATAATTTATTTATTATTTTTTCATATTGATAATAAGTTTGGAGTTTTCATAAAGACAAAGTTTGTGTTATTTTTAACAACTTGCCTTTGGGGTTATGCCTTGTAGATGAGTTGTTTAAGAAAGAATGATCTAAGGATCATTGATTGGTTTCTATAAAGAATTAATTTTCCATTTAGTGAATTTTTTATAATCTTTATTGATATGGTCTAAATTATCTAAGAGGATAGAAGTAAACAAGGAGTGGATCCATGTTGACTAGGTCTCCATGAGACCTATTGGTGTTTCCATGAGGGTGTTGACTGTGTGTAGATAGTGCCTGAAGAGTTTCTTCCAAACCTAGATGGTTGAGATAATATATTTGAAGGTGTCATGTTCCAATTAAATCATGATTTTATTTGTAACATATGTGAGGTGTTTCAATCATGAAAAAAATGTGAAGTCTACTACAGTTGTAACCTCAAGAAGTTTATATGATGACTTGATCAAACCAAGTCATGAGTTTTGACATTGTATTAAATATTCATGAATAAAATAAGGGGAATATTTAAAAGTGGTCAGATCTTAGGATTAGAGGAATATATAGATGAACTTGAGAGGAACATATGTTTACTTTGTCATTAATGGTAAATTGAGAAAAAGAGTAAAAGAGGTTACCATCAATGACAAAGGGGGAGATTATTGGAGAGTGTGTTTTCATTGTTGTCAAATAATGATATAATGTGTGAATTGATGTTAAAGGTAATAAAAAAATGGTGATATCATTAATTTATGGATGAGTTTGAGCTTGAAGTTGTGCAAGTCAGTTGATGCAAGTGTGATTCATTTAAGGTCTTCATCTAGACCTTGTTTTATAACCTTAGGTGGCCTAATGAGGCATGGTAATCATATTTGGATACATATGACATAATGTGATTATTTTTTTTATAATTTAAATGTTTTATCTAACATGGTGGTTTTTTTAAGTTCAAGGAAGAGAAGACAAGTATGTGAACAATGTGTTGGCATAGGCTTGGTAGTGTCGTGTAATGGCATATGCTTGGTAGCCTAGTGTGTTTAGTAGATTGAGGTTAGGGAGAATAAGGTTAGAATAAATGTATCATGGAATTAAGGTTTATTACATGCCTCTAAGGAGGTGAGATCATTTTAGGAGGTTACATAGTGGCATCAAGGTCAAGGTTGAGACATATCTATGTATAAAGACTTAGTGAGGTCCAAATAGAGAGTCAAGTTGTGTTTCCAAGATTGAAGAGATAATGTAAGCATGTAATGAGGTGTGATAGGTTGGTTTAAAGTATTTTTACCAATTATTAGGTCTTGAGGATGAATAAAAATTAATAATCAATGATGGAAGGTTTCCTATGTATGCAGAATGAAGGTTTCCAAGCCTGAGAAGGAAGTTGAGTTTATCATTGGCATGTGTAGAATTTGCATGGTCACCTAAGCCTTTTGGGAGAGTTGAGAAATGGATAAAATAAAATTTTCCAATAATTTTGTAGTGGTTTTAGGTATAGATATTTATGAACATTCATTAAGAATGTAAACTAGTTAAAACCCTCTATAAACCCTCATAGTTGAGAAATTAGAAATAACTTCCTAGAGAGCACCTAGAATGGATTGGTTGACCAATTATGACTATTTTATGGTGTAAAATACTCCTAGAATCATCTCTGTGTGGTAATGGTATGTCAGGGAAGTGAGTAGAAAGTATATAAATATGCTTGTTTCTAGATATTTTAGTGTTATAGGTAGGGTTGACTAAGTCAACACATATAAGTCATTAGAGCTTGAAACTAAAGAGTTGATCTTGAGGTACATGAGATTGGTTTTTAAATAAATAGTCACTGTGTCAATCATTTTGGTCAATCACTTTGTCTTATCACAAAATCTATAAATAGTGATAATAATGAAGGAAACCAAGTTGGAGTGAAACCCTATTTAGGCATGATGTACATATGAGTAGGGATGATTCGAATGGATTTGGGTATTTTTTTGACACCTATAAATTATGTCACTTTGGTTGGTTAGTGTTGATGATGCTATTACACAACATTAAAGATGATTTCAAAGTGATTTGTCATGAGAAAGAGGTTTGAGGAATTTGTTTATTAGACAAATGAATATTGATAAAACAATGGACATATCTATTATATGTTGATATATAATACTCAAATAACCTATAAATGTAGACTATATGTCATGTAAACATTATTTTAGGTGCTAGACAAGAACATATACATGATTTTAATGTTGGAAGCTATAGGTATTTTAAGTGATCACTTTCAAAGGAGTGAGTTAGTGGTTGTTTGAGTAGAGTGAAATAATCCTGTGAGTTTTAATTTGTTATATAAGTATCATGGTTTCATGATAAGGTATTGGAGGTCTTAGTTTTCCCATATTTAGGTTTGGAGATTCAAAATACTTTGACTATATTTTAATTATGTGTGACTAGTATGAGGGGTGATTTGAATACTTAAAAATTGTGAAAATATTTCAAACGGATGTGGAGAAGTTTTTAAGGTCATATATTGTCAATAAATATTATTTTTGGTCATGTTTGAGTGATAAAATTATGATTATATGTTCAATATCCTTGACTGACTTTATGCTAATTCAAGCAACTCTGAGTAGTGTTTTTGAAGAAGGATTCCTAATATGTTCTAGCCTATGTTGGAGTGTATAATATAAATGGAGATGTTTCATAGGTCTTGTAAGATTCATCCACTTAGTTTTTTTAGGTGGTTTTTGGGGAAAATAATAGTATGATTCAGTTCTAGAAGATAGTGTTTTTTGTGTATCAAGGCCTAAAGAGTTAGGAGACTTAATTACTTGGTTCAAGGTGTGAGTTTGAGTTATAGATGAATGGACCCATGTGGGAATAATATAGGGTATATTAGAGTCATATTTGTTTTGTTTTAAGTTTTTTTGGAAGTTAAATATGGGCCAATAAGTTAAAGTGGTAATGTGTGCTTGTGTAGGCCTAAAATGCTTTAGGTCTTATTAAGGCCTAATGGAGGTTTGGGGGTAATAAGTTAATGGAAGACATATGAAGTGTGTGGTTCTCACATTTAACATATTTATTAAAAAAAAATAGTGTAACTCAAGTGTTAACAGTATACTGACTAAGATGAGTTAGACCAAGAGATTGGTATAAGTACAAGGCCTAATTGGCCTATTTATGTAAGGAGAGTGCATGTGTAGCTAATTAAAGGAGAGAAACTTTGAAAGAGAATCAATAGTACATTCACAACCATCATAGAATAGATAATATTATTAATGCTTATCTGATCAAGATTATTTAGGTGAATAGATAGATCATTAAACCTAATGAGCCTAGAAGAGGCATTTTGAGCTACTGAACCCTAAAGAGTGTTTGGGTTAAATTGAAGATGATAGAGTTAAAAAAATGAGGTCATAATCAGTTGAAGATAGATAAACGTGTGCTAAATATGATAAAAATAAAAGGTACCTATGTTGGTTCTTAGTTTCCTATAGGGTTATAGCCTCCTTTCTAGTTGGAGCTAGCTAAAGGTCATGTGGGTGCTTGAATAAATTTTGGGGTGGTTTCTCCTTAATAAATTGGTGCTAGTATTAATTTCAATATTTTAATTATAGTAATATATTCTATATTATAATTTTGTGTGTATTTTATCCCCCATGAGGGTTTACCATGTAGATGATGTGTCATGGTTGTGCTCATACTTGTTTCGCATGTGATATATTTGCTTTAATGTTAGTCTAGTTTCTCATGATATACTGTGATGATTCATGAATGAAATTGAATTAATGATAATTGTTTTGAAATGGAAATCATTTTTGTATAATAATTTACCCCCTCTCTTAGTAGCTACTTCCAATAATTTCACACCTAGTGAACACATTAGGGATATCTCCAATTTCTATAGTTTTCACAATGTCATTAAGGAAAATATTTCCATTAGACACCTTTCCATGTCCCTTATAGGGAAATAAATTGATTGGTATATGACTTTCCCTAGTGGATGCATCAAAACATTGAGTTTTGTTAACTTCAAGGTTTTAAGATGAGAGTGATCACACTTCACTCAGCCACTAGCTCAATGTCATTAAAAGAGACCCCAAGGAGACAATGCATGTCTTTAATTAGAGGTTCCAAAAGACTTGGCATATATTTCCTCCTCCCATGAGACCACATGATATATTTTTCTTTGCTACATACTTGAGATCCATTGGTACTAATATTTATATCATGTTATAATCCATGGGTGGTTTTACTCTTCCTAAAGTGTATGAACTTTCCATTAGAGATGAGAATGGTATCATTCAAGCTGTAAAGTTTCCTCTTAAGGTGTATATTAATTTAATGCCTAATGTTTCTACTTTTTCAAACATTTCTCAAGTTCCTAATGCTAATACTAAGTCAAATCCTACTCCTAAAAAGGCACAATATGTTATTGATTGGCATTCAAGGTCTAACTTATTTGAGATAAGATGCCAAAATTTAAAGTCTCAAAATAAGAAAGATAATATACAAAAATTGCTCATCAAAACCCCTATCCCTATCAATAAAAGATAAATATGAAGATAATATCCAAAACGGTTCTCTATTTGGTCAAGGAGGATTCAATCCTCTAATATTAGGTAAATATGAAGTCATGATCCAAACAAGTGAAGGTTGGAAGTCTCAAGGAGAAAGCTTCACCAACTTCTTAGTTGAGGACACTTTTGTCATCAATCAAGGAACTTATATTATAGAAAAAACTAGATATAAGATAAAATATTTAAGAGGTTATAATATGGTGCCTAAAAATTAATCTAATCTTCCTCTAAGTCAATAAGTCATGACTCCAAGAATAGTAGTCCCATATACTACAACACCTCCTCCAAATCAGAATATGGTAAGGTCTAATCAAGGTGATTCAATTCCTCAAGTTACAAGAATTTTCTCATCTCAAAGTACTTAAGAGAAGTTAATAAATTATTCTCTAAACATAGTGGATTCATTGAATAATCCCAAGGCATCCATTTCTCTTTGGGATGTTGTCTATATGCCTAGCCAAAAGGAGTTCTTGCAAATATAGTTGTTTATTATCCATACTAATCCTCTGTCATCAAGTAATGGTCATAGTCATGTACCTCTTACCAATTCACATATAAACATTGTTTAACCATATAACAAATATGATAATCCTCCACCTTTCTACCTCACTCTCATAGTGGGTAAAAAATTAGTCTATAATTTCATAGTTGATAGTGGTGCCTCTACATCAGTCATGCCCAAACTTGTAGCTGATAAGTTGATCCTAAAATATGAACCACATATAAAAATATTGATTTAATTATATGGTACACTTAAAAATATAATAGGTTTGATCAAAGGATTGAAGGTTTTCCTCCATGACTGTCTTAGTTTCCCCATCCTTAAAGACATTGTTGTTTTGGATTTTCTTGCTCATTTTACAATTTGCCTTTCAAGAGATTTTATAGACAAGATAAGTGTCTACCTCTTAGATGAATAGTCCTTCATGGTATTTAAGACAAGATATGGAACCAATGTGACCATAATAACTCATCCACTTGTAAGGTTTCACATTGAAACCTATGTTGAAGCAATCTCTTACTTGAATTGTGTAATCAATGAGGAAGAGGAGTCTAATGTAGATGATTATTCTTCTTCCGAGCTTGAAGGTATAGCTAACTTGTTTCTAAATGAGTATGGTGCAAATGATTCTAAGCATGATTCTTATACCTAATTTGAATAAATTGACCTTGGAACCTATATCATCCATTAGGAAGCATTTAAGCAAGTTGAGGTAATTTTTGAACATTATTTCTCACAAGTTGTTGAGAGTAACTAATTGATTTGTTTATATGATTATGATATATTGAAGAGCATGATAGATCACCATAGTGAGAATAATGATGTTTTTATGCATTTACTTAATAAATCTACCTACGATGATGACATTTATGAGGAAAAGGATGACTTATGGTAAATATTCAATGTCATATGTCAAGAATTTGATTAGTTAAGCAAAAATATCTCTCCTCCTATGAAATGTATATCTAAAAAATAGTGTCATGTTATGAATGAGCATGAAATATGGAAAATATTCAATTCCATATGCTAAGAGTTTGATAAGTTAGGAAAGACTCATTTTTCTCTAAAATATTGCATAATTAATGTCAAGTTTGATAATGAGACTAATGAGTAGGTTTCTCAATGATCTATCAAGTATAAAGGTGTATACCAAACCACTATTCAAGGGTTCGTAGTCATATAACATCTTAGTGAAGCTACTACCCAAGAAGTTTTAAAAATGAAAAATGAGGTCAAGTTAGTTTTAGTTGTGATTAAAGAATAGACAAGAGCTCCATCTGGGGTAGAATAATTTGTAGAGGTGTTAGATCATAAATAAGAGGAAATTGATTATCATATACATCAAGTACATTATATCCTAAAGGAGAGAAAAGTTTGAGGTAGATATCATACGTCCCAATCTATAATTTGAAGAACATGTAATGGATATGATAGAGATCAAGTTGGTTGCATCTCTAATCAAGGTCTTTTGAGGGAATAAGAGAGAATTAATGAGGGATCCAAAGAGTCCACTTGTAGGCATGAGAAGATATAGGTATGGTAAGTCATTTCACCATCTACCTAGTCAAGTGATTGATGATGAGTATGCTTCACATGATAGATTTCCTTCATGGAATGATAAAGATTCAAGATGAACCATATTAAACCTTGGGTGAAGTATGTTAATATGTTTTTCACCTCAAGAGTGAGGTCTTGTAAATATTATGTTAGGTGTGTTCTTTGTTTCAGTTGTGTGTGTTGTGTTCCATAAGTGTTCTTGAGAACACATGTTTATTTCCTTTGGTGTGTCTTATTTCATGTGTCCCTTATTTTTTTCTCATGTGTTTTTAAGGGAAAAATCAGTGTTAAAACTTGTGTATAGGTGAATCCATGTCCCAATGGAAAGGATTATGTTACTGGTCTTGGTATTGCAAGCATACCACCCATAGGAAATCACCAAGAGTGTTGATTATTTTGAACACAAGTTAAAACTGGTCAACCCCTTATAGTTAAAAACTTTTATATGGGTTTATTATTGTGTTATATGGTGTGTCATGCTAAATTTGATGTCATTTAATGTGTTATTAGACTTGGTCATAGTTAAATTTGGTCATGTTGACCATTTTTACCCATAGGCCAAAATGGGTCAACCCCTATAGTTATAATCTTGTATAAGGGAATTTTATAATTTCATAGGGTATGAGTTTAGTTCATGTGATGTCATTTAATATGTAATTCTAGCTTTGGTCATAGTCTTGCTTAGTCCTTTTGTCATTTTCTATCTTAGGAGTAATTTTAGATTCATATATGCAATTGGTAGGTTTTCATAGTGACCAAACAATCAAGACCATGAAAAGGGTCCACACAAGCCTCAAATAAGTTCATTAAAAGATAAAAAAGTATAGGAACAAGATTTGTGAATCTAGACCATCATCAAAATGTCATGAATAACTAGACTAGATAGCTTGCTTGTAAAATTTATAAATATGCTTGAAAAACCTTGCATGACTATCAGACCACATCTAATCAATATAATTAGTGCCAAGAAAATTATCCATATGTTTCATATATCAATGATTATTGTATCTCAAGATCTAAGCCTTAAAAGTTTGGCTTGTCAATTTTAAGGGGCTAGGTCATCTTGCATGTCACATGAAAATGAGTAGACCAGCTTGTTTGAGCATTTTTTAAATACACCTCAAAAATCCATAAGAGCCAAAGTATTTTAGCACCATGAAGTTATTTATTCTAGGAACATCCTCTAAAAATTTCATGCCCATGCAAGTTTCCTAGATTGAGTTATATGAATACAAAGTTGACTTGTAGAATGAGGCATTCATATGAGTGTGAAAATTAATACATGATAGAAATCCATTAGAGTTAAAAGTTTGATGGTATATTAGATGTAATTGATGGTCACATGGACATATTTGACATTTTCATTAATTTCAAACTTAAGAAATAGAAAAAATATATTGGATCTTAAATTTGATAGTTTTACAAATGTCAATGATAGTCATGTAAACAACATTTGATGGGTACACATATGTAAATTTTGATATTGTGAAGTACCCATTGGATTTAAAATAGTGGGCTTCAAAATATCTAATGCATTACATCATACATCTTTATCTGATGGTGTAAGATGGGTCAAAGGGTTAAGGATCTTGAGAGGCCACCATGTGGCACAAGCAGAGAAGCTGATAGTGTAACAACATGATCTTGAGATTAATGCATAATTAAAAATTAGCATTAACATGTTTAAGCTGGTAAAATATCAATGGCTCTCTCTAAATTTTATTGATCAGTATCAATAGTGAAAAATAGGTCAAAGGATCAAGATATGATAGTGAGGATCCATGGGACCTATGAAAATAGAGATAACTATGCACAATTTGGTTGGTCTGAGTCAATTTTTGATGGATAAAGTTGAGTAAAAGGTAGTTTATCAACCAATGAAAATAATTCTTATAGGGGTCATTATTATTCTATTGAATCTTGATCAAATTCTTTGAAGTGGACATAGTGATGTAGTCAGGTATAGAGAACAAAAAGACTACCATTTAATCTTAATATAGACCTCTGGTTTAAAGATTTGAGGGTTAAAATGTATTTTTATGGTTGTGTTTACTTTATTTTAAAAATTTACATGCATATATGAATTATCTATTATATAAAAGATATAATGGGTCTATTTTATACCTAATAAGATCTAGAAATGTTATGTATAGTCTATAGGTCTCCATCGATATAATGACTATAGGAGAACCAATAGTCTAAGATTGGTTTTCCATTTATAGTGGACCTATGAACATGACGAAAATTTCAAGCATGATAAAATTTGGACAAGATATATCACTCTAAATTATGTCATGAAGGCATACACATAAACTCCAATAACTTCATTACCAAAACTAGCTACATGAAAAAGACCCTTCTCTCAACTTTTACATGCCATGACAAATCAGTTACGAGTAGTTAACAACAAGACAAAATTATAATAGATGGATATAATTATTTTAACTAATTTTATGCTATAACTTAGATCAAAAAAATCAATGCCATCATTACAAATATCAAGGAGCATGAATGAAGGAATGATGTAGTTGTGTATCAGATTAATGTGACCTAGATCAATTAGGGAGCTTGAATGAGCATAATTATAGAAGTAGTTGGAACTATGTGTAGACACTGAAATCATGTCGACTCCCCTGGTCATTCCCCGTCTTATTCTTCTTCACCTATTTAACACTTGTCGATCACTTGTTCCACCAACCTTGACCCTGGCAACATGTAAAAATGAGCACAGAGCTAAAGCTAGACTCTATCCCCATTGTGCATCTGCCGACGACGGTCTTTACCCGACTGATGTCACCAATGTCGGTCACTTATCGACCGATGTCAGCAATCCTGCCAATGTCGGTCACCTTACCGTTATCCATTATTAGTTACCATTCGATTCCCAATCGGTTTCCCGAACGGTTATCGAACCGTCTCCCAAACCGCCCCTTGCCTTCATCAACGTCCACCAACCATTCGAAAGGCTAATTAACCGATCAATCAATCAATTGACCTCCGAACTCTGACATTCACAGACCCTTGCAATCAACACTCTCGTGATCAACCAACTCCGGCATCAACCAATCTGCATTCGCTTCAATCCGACACTGCACAAATAACTTTAACAGCGTCAATCATGTCTTCACACTGTGACAGGTAAGTATCCTCATCTATTTATTTTTATTTTTATTCTTGGTTATTGCTTTCTTGTTATTTCCATACTCTATATTCTGTCCAGACTCGACCTTCTGCAAATCCCCAGAGCCTGTTTAGACTTGACTTTATCCTGACTAGACCCTGTCCCAACTCAACCAGAACCTGTCCAAAACCCTACCCAAAACATCATCCAAAACCTTGCCTAGACTCTGCCCTGACTTTGTCTCGACCCTATCAAGACCCTGTCCCGACTCTCCCAGACCTTCTACAACTCACCTAGACTCTGTCTAGAGCCTGCCCCGACCGACGCCGATCACTACCCCGACCGACGCCGGCAGTTTGACCGACGCCGGCACCTTCCCTGACCGACGCCGGCACCACAGAGACCGATGCCGGTGACTGTGCAGAACAGTGCTACATATCAGGTACGCACTTTATTTTTTGTCATTTATTTCTATCATTTTATCTTTTATTATCTACTTTCATCCAATATTCTACTTTTTTATCAGTGGGTTGATATCCTTCTAAGAAGTCTTCATACTTTCGGGATCGGGCGTTCGCCTGACAACCCACCATATCTTTGACTAACATTTTTTTGTGTTTCAGCCTTTTCTTCTTTTGCAGGTGTCATTCCTCCACAGCCAAAGAGGAGAACCTTCCAAAGTCTGATTTCGGTGCGCACAACTTATCAGGTATCTTCTAGCCTTGACCATCTCTTAGTTTCTTATTTCTTATTTGAATGTAGAAAGCAATTTTGCATAGAAACATTCTGGCACGCCCGGTGGGACCCTAGGGCCTTCCTTGGGTTCTTTCTTTCTTTCGTTCATATAGGTGTATTAGGTTCCTTCCTTTTCGCCTCCTTTCGTCTCTTCTTAAATGACATCATAAGCAGGACTAAAATGAACATTTCTTTCTTTCTTGCACTTCTAGACTAGCTAAAACTCATATTCTTCGACTCTTTCTCCATTCGTCTTCATACGAACAAACATTTCAACTTGGGCAATAAAACACTTTGCATTCATTTCTGATTGCTTGCATCTTTTAGACTACACATAGTAATTAAACCGCATATTGAATTAGTCTAGATCACTTGATGTTACACGGCCAAACCACCTGCACAAAACAAACATTTTAACTTACCTGAGACAAGGCCCGACTGGGATTTCATCCCCCAACAGATACCTTACCCATCTCGGTGATCTTACTTGGATTTCATCACCAAGAAGAAAGCCAACTCTGTTCTCTGGCAGAGTCTAAACTATAGTGGAAGTATATTTTGGCTAAGCGAAACCAGCTAACCACTGGAATCGTGAAGTGAGGGGAGCTTACTCCTTAGCACCAGGCCTGTACGAAAGCTAACACAGATTTCTTGAGCACCATAACACAACCTGAAACCATCCATAGACTGCTTCTTCTAGGACCCGACTCACAAATCCAATCTTCCTCTACACACATTCTAAGGCATAAGCCACTATAATCCTAATAATTTACTTCTAGAGTTTTAGGATCTGCTTGTGTCTTCATCCTTTTTTAGTTCTTATCTGCTTGTTTGAGCTTGTGACGATGTTCTTCCTTGCCTTGAATGGTTCTGACTCATAGCCAAGCCAAGGCTCTAGTCGATCACGCGAGGCATCATCCTCTTCCATCTACCCCGCCTACAACCAGCCCTATAATGGAGTTCAACTCAAAAACTGAAAGAATTCCTACCAGACCATCTCTGACCCAAACACCTATTATCCCAGAAGGGGACCAAGATTTCGCATGATTCTTGGACCTCAACGTAAAAGCCTTGCAACACTATCTCGCGAATAGCCGAACGCGAGACCCCTTGGGCAATCCAATTTATGGAATGCCGACCTCTTTCCTCGAGACTACGGCTGTATCAACGGCGTCCGTAGTCCAACCCTTAAACACCCAGGCTGTTGCCTCAACCAATGACCAACCTTTCACCAACCATCCAAGTGTGGCCTCTCCTTCCATTGCTGGGCCCACTTTCACCGGGGTTTCGGCCCCCAATCAATCTCAGCCCACTCAACCACTTTCTACCCCCTTTCAAAACTTGGTCGTCTCTATTCCACCCACCCTTACTCCTATCAACACTAGGGTGGCTACCTATCCATTAGCCCATGTTACCTCTAACCAATCTCCCATGACAACATCAAACCTAGCCATGCCTTCTATCCAACCATCCTTAGTCACTTCTTCTGTCCCTACGACTAGTCATCCGTACGTTGCGCCCTTATTGGTACAACCGACTACGTCGTATACCTCTTCCAGCCTCTTTCAAGTGCTTTACAATCTAGGAGGTGCTCCACCCGCCAATCCGTCAGTAGATATTATCAAGATGCTGATGGATAAAATGTCCAACCTAGAGACCTCTGTTTCCGGCTCACGCAACACTCTCTCGTATGAACAAATTTGCAACGAGCCCATCCATCCTTCTGTCCCCATCAGACCATATCCCAGCCAGTGGGAACTTTCTAAGTTTTCTCATTTCCAAAGCAAGGAAGACCCACAACAACATTTACGGGCATTCAGACATGCCTGTTACCTTATCGCCCACGACGATGCATTGCTCTTACGCACGTTTCCCATGTCTCTCTCAGGTGCTGCACTTGACTGGTACAGCTCTCTTCCCAGCCATTCCATCCTCACATTCACTCAGCTGGCCCAGCTCTTCCTCGATCATTTCTCCATCAATATCACCAAGAAGGTCTCTATCACAGACCTCTATTCTATTCGCCAGTTCGAGGATGAATCTATTGCTGATTTCGTCGCTCGGTGGAGGGGCCTTATCAATCAACTTTCATTTTCCTTACCTCAGCCTGAGCTTATTGAACTTTTCTCTCAAGCTTGCGCTAGACATATTTCTTCTACCTTGAGGGTTCAGACCTTCCGCACTTTTGACGAAGCTTTCACGATGGCTCGTAAACTTCAGTTACGTGCCGTTGAGGAGAATAAAGTCAAGTTGCGGAGTAAGAATCCCAACTCCAAAACCAATGACCCCTCTTCTAAGCCTTCCTCATCCAATCCTAAATCTAAAGCTTCAGCAAATGCTATGGTTGTTAGATCTTCTTCCTCTTCACCTTCAACTAATCAACCTGAACCATCCACATCTATGAGTGCCACTC
This sequence comes from Torreya grandis, assembly GCA_037957365.1. Classification (NCBI taxonomy): domain Eukaryota; kingdom Viridiplantae; phylum Streptophyta; class Pinopsida; order Cupressales; family Taxaceae; genus Torreya; species Torreya grandis. The sequence goes on along the minus strand of JARHVA010001708.1, from coordinate 926,483 downwards.
GCCAATTTCAGCAGAGATACATACAGCGACAGTTTACTCCACTTGGAGAATCATACGCGTCTGTGCTGGAAAAACTCGTCAAACAAGGGGCCATCAATCTCCCTCAAATCCGACCTCCACCACAATTTGATCCCTCACGTGCCATCTCTGCGTGGTATAGGGAAAATGACTTCTGCCACTACCACCGTGTTAAAGGTCATGACACAGGCAACTGTAAAACCCTTAAAAACATAGTCCAAGACATGTTGGAAAAGGGTGATCTCATCCTCGACAATCCCAATGCCCCTCCTAATCAGGGTATCGATATCTTCAAACAACCGTTCCCCAATCATCCACCAACCCAAAACAACATCCAGGCCTTGACTGACAATACCCACGAACATAATATTCAAACAGTCAATATAGTCACACCCCTCATTCCTAACCAACCCCAAGAGGTGAGTTCATCCATCAGTCCATCACATGTGGACGAACCTCTTTCTCTGGTTAGTTCTCCCTCAACTTCTCTCATTTTGGAGGATGCCTCGACCTTACCAGCACTGCCAGTTTCACCATCTTCCTTCTTGCTGCCCATGGAGGACCCAACCTTTCCTACTCCTCGACCGCAAGTGGAGGGCACTATCATCCCTACCCTTTACCTGCTTGAGGAGCTTCATTCACCAGTTTCTTCTCCACCCAGGGAAGAACCTATCTCTCCTTCATCTCCAACCAAACATGAACCTGTCATGACTTCACCATGCTTTGGGCCCGAGACTACTACACCCGTCTCACCTTCAGTCCCACAACCGTCGACATCTTCTTAAGAGCCTAAACCTCATCCCGCATCTTCTCAGCCATTTTCCCGATTAGTGGAGAGAATCAAACTTCTCCCTTCTAGGAAAGTGGAACATCAGGGATTGTGGGACCATCTCACAGCTCTTCAACAAGCCCGTACCCTCTCATCTCATGCTGCTAATCCTCCCATGGTAGAACCTCCTAAAACTATCAACAAAAATCAAATCTCCACTTCTAAATCGTCTACATCTTCATCAACCTCGTCAAAACCAAAACCCTCATCTACTCCGCCTAAACCTATCAAATCACTTGGCGTTCGCCCCGTCTCCAACCTCACTCATCCACAAGTGAAGGTGGACTTAACCCAAACTTCAATCAATAGTAGTATTCAACCCAAATCATAAAAGACTGCCAAACCATAGAGGCAAATGCCTCCTCTTCCGTCACCATTGCCCTCCAGTTTGGGCCCGCATCCTTCAACCTTAACCAGAGTCCTTCCTACTTCAACCTCTAATCAAAACCGGTTGCCTCCTTTGCTTCCTTTACCTACCACTAGGCTACCCTCTCCCAAAAGGGCGATACCTCTCATGAAGAGTGTACCGTCTTAGCCTATCATCACACCATCAACCCAGAAGGTGGTACGAAAACCCCCTCCAACTTCGCCCAAGCAAAAGTCACCGACATCGCATACATCGATGAGCACGGACCCTTTAGTGGGCTCATACTCTTTGATCTTGCAATGACTTTTGCAAACTTCTAGCATAACTCTTCCACCCATCAAGCCCTTTCAACCTCTCAGGTCTAAACCCTCCTGGTTCGATGACACGAAAATTTGTTTATATCATCGTACACCAGGACATGACACCGAGACTTGTTGTGCCCTCAAGGCTGTCATTCGCCGTTATCTGGAGAAAGACACTCTTCTCTTTGAGGACACTTTCGACCGACCCCTGACTCTTTCTCATAACCCTTCAACCTCTTCAAACCCATCCACATCTCATCAGCCTATTACAACTCCTTCATCACTTTCACCTCCCATCTTTGAAATCAATGCCATTCACATCACCACTAGGTCACAAAAGGACAAGGCGAAAGAAAAAGATGCCATTCCTTGGACCTACCCTTTTGTCAATCCACCTCAACCGCCTAAGCCTAAGATTTCTATCCTTGGCACGCCTCAACCCTCCTCTTCTTCTTCCTCTTCCGGACCAATCCATGACTCCATGTTGAAACAGCTTCACCAGACACCTGTGAAGATGTCCCTCTATGATCTCATCCAAACCTCACCCCAACATCGTCAGGCCCTCATCCAAGCCCTGCAGGCAGCGAAGGTCCAACCCGAGGACCCCCAACCACTTGCTGCTCTTGTCCACTCCTTAGCCCCTGTTGCCTCCATCACATTCAGCGATTCTGAGATTCCCACATCCAACACGGAAGATCAGGATGCCGCCCTCTTCATCACTACCTATATCGATCAGACACACATTAAATGCATTATGATCGATGGAGGTGCTAGCATCAACATCATCTCCACCCATGCCTTTGATCAGTTGGCTCTTCCCAAGAATTGCATCTCTAAAACTGACGCAATCTTGCGCTCTTTAAATGACACTACTGCCACGACCATTGGCACAGTCATCCTTCATATTCATGTTGGTCCACGCATAGTCCCAGAGCTCTTCTACATCATCGAAGGAGAGTTCCAATACAACATCTTTTGGGCCAACCCTGGATCTGCGCCATGGCCTATGTCCCCTCCACCCTGCACCATTGTGTGAAGTTTGAGCATGACAGACAAGTCCACACCATTCCCGCTGACCCTTCGCCCTTCAAAACATGCAACACCACCTACCGTCCAAATGATGTCCTCATTCCTATCAAGCCATCAACCCCGGCACTGCCTCCATCCGTGGAAGCTTCGACCAGTTTGCAACAGGCGGTTGCCCTTACACCTCCCCTTCAAGCAACAACCACAGACCCCATGGAAGACGTCTTCCAAATACTTTCATTGGGAGAGTATCACTTGCTGGCTTTAGACATGTTCCAAACTCCACAAGAGTATGGACACCTTCATCACAGCCCCAGCTATGACCATCGAATCAGGATGATCATACCTTATGGTCCCCCTCACCTCTGTACCAACCTCATCTATGGGGGGCTTAATCAAGCTCCTACTGATGGTAATCCTCTTTCTTCACCTCAACCTTTCACATCAGATTTTTCATTTCTTAGCAACCCTGCCTTTGCACACACTTACCTTTACAGGTGTGTATGGAAGGGTTTTGGTTTTGGATGCTATGAGCAGGGCTCCCATCAGCCTATCCAACCGCTCAATGATGATGACGCCAAGAAACGGTATGGTCTGGGATATCACGACCCCACTCAAGACCCTGTAGACCTTTGTCCTGAATCAATCCTTGACCAATCTCCTCCACACTCGCCTGTTTCGCTCCCTTCACCTATGGAGTCAGTGGTTTCCATTCCTCCTAGTTTTTTTTTCCATAAACACCATCCACTTGGACCCCTTGACTTATCAGCTCAATGGGGTGTCCAAGTCTCTCCCTCTCATTTTTCCCAGCATGATCGAAGATGAGTCAGCAACCATTCACACTGTTCACTACGTTGACGATGACGCCATTCTTTCTTACATGGGTGCTGACGATTCTTTCATCTAGCGCTCCCTCCCTTTTGAGACCTAGGTTATGTTAAATGAATCAACCATTGACATCAACCTTCCTTCTTCTGATGTTCCTCATGTCTTAAAGATTGGCTAATCTTTAGACGCTCAGAAGCAGCTTGACTATACCCAGTTCCTCTCTGACCATAGCAAGGCCTTTGCCTGGACTTACAGTGATATGCTTGGCATCGACCCCACCATCGTTACCCATAACATTGTCACCAAACTAGAGGCTAAGCCTGTCAGGCAAAAGCTTCGAAAGATGCATCCTCGCGTTGCCTTCCTTGTCAAAGAGGAGCTTTAGCGCCTTCTTTCTGTCTCCTTCATTCAGCCCATCGATTATCCACAGTGGGTCTCTAACATCGTCCCAGTCACCAAGGCAACTGGGGGGATTCGGATCTGCACAGACTATCGCGACCTTAACCTAGCCTATCCTAAAGATGATTTTCCTCTTCCTAACATCGACCAGCTTGTTGATCTTACGGCCAGACATGAGATGCTATCTCTTATGGACGGGTTTTCAGGATACAATCAAATCCTAATTGCTCCAGAAGATCAGCACAAGACTACTTTCATTACCCCATAGGGGACTTTTTGCTATCGAGTCATGCCTTTCGGCTTGAAAAATGCAGGTGCCACTTATCAGCGTGCCATGACCTACATTTTCCATGATCTCCTCCACAAAATCATGGAGGACTATGTGGATGACCTGCTCGACAAGTCCAAACTTCGCTGTGACCATCTGACCATTCTCAAAATTATCTTTTCTTGTCTTCTTCAGTACAATGTTCATCTTAACCCCAAGAAATGTGTCTTTGGGGTCCTCTCTGGCAAGCTTCAAGGCTTCATCATTTCCTTCCGTGGTCATCATTTAATCTCGCAGCTTTCTGACTGCTGCCAACCTTTTCATCATCTCCTTAAGAAGGATGTCATTTTTACATGGGATAAGAACTGTCAAGAGGCTTTTGAAGCCTTAAAATGCTATCTGGTCTCTCCACCAGTTCTCATTCCACCTAAAGATGACCAACCCTTCTACCTTTATATCTCAGCCACTCACCATTCGTTAGGTGCCATGATCGCGCATCGAGACGAGTATCATCATGAGCAAGCCGTTTATTATATCAGCCAAACACTGGTCGACTATGAAACTCGATATACCCATATCGAGAAACTCTATTTGGCATTAGTCTTTGCTGCTACTAAGCTTCGCCACTATCTTCTTAGTCACAAAACTTTTGTCATCACCCACACCGACCCTCTCAAGTATATGCACTCCAAGCCATATCAGAATCAACGTATGGCTCGGTGGCTCATGCTACTTGCTGAGTTTGATCTTGAATTCATCCAGCAGAAATCTATCAAGGGGCAAACCATCGCTGATCAACTAGCAGATGCCCCTCTTCCTGACAATCAACCTTCGTAGTGTGAGTTCCCTGACGAGTCTATCGCTGTGCTTTCCTCTGACGACACCACCTATCAGATGACTATGTTCTTTGATGGATCCAAATGTCAACTAGGTGGGGGTGCTGGGGTCATTCTCATTCCACTCGAAGGGGAGCCCATGCCTTTGTCTTTTAAACTCGATTTTGATTGTACCAATAATATGGCCAAATACGAGGCCTTAATTTTGGGACTTTAGACCGCCCTCTCTCTCAACATCAAGTCAATTAACATCTTCGGCGACTCGCAGCTCGTCGTCAATCAGGTCAACGGTTCATACCTCTGTAAAAATGAAATTTTGCAAAGGTACAAAAACTGTGCTGACATTCTCCTTACATCTTTCGATCATTACCTCCTGCAGACTGTTCCTCGATCTACGAATAAGTTTGCTGACACCATGGCTTCTCTCGCTTCACATATCCCATCTTCCTCATCTGCATCCATACTTTTTGTCACGGTGCGTCGTGTGCCGTTGCCTTCATATATCTCTCCTCACATTCATCATGTCAACACTATCGACCTTAGCCCACAAGATGCTTGGTATAAGCAACTTGTAGACTTCTTATCTCTCTCTGTCATTCCTCCCAACCTCTCTAGTAATGCAAGATGAGCTTTTATCAAGCGTACTACTCGCTATACCATGCTAGGGGGTCTTCTCTATAAGCGAGGCTTCGACGGCCTCCTTCTTTGCTGTCTCACCTCCACTGAAGCATCTCACGCCATTTAGCAAGTCCATGACGGGATTTGTGGCAGACATTTTAGTGGAAACTCGGTTGCCAAGCGCATCCTTCGTCTGGGCTATTATTGGCCTACCCTTCATCAAGACTGTAGTAATTATGTTCGGTGTTGCATCAAGTGTCAGCAGCACTCTAACTTGCTTCATCTTCCTAGTCATGCCTTACAAATTGCTCAAGATTTCTGGCCCTTTTCTCAGTGGGGTTTAGATCTCATCGGTGAGATTAACCCTCATTCGTCTCTTCGTCATCAATCCATTATCACAGCCACTGAATATTTCACCAAGTGGGTGGAAGCCATTCCTCTCATCTCCATAAAAGTCGACAAGATTGTCGACTTCATCAACACCCATATCATCTGTCATTTTGGTGTCCCTCATAAAATCATCACCAATAACGGCAAGTCCTTCAAAAACAAGACTGTCCAAAAGCTATGCAACTCCTTCGGCATCAAACTCAGTTTCTCTTCGCCTTACTACCCACAAGCAAATGGGTAGGCTGAGGCTTCCAACAAAATTCTCACCAAAATTCTCATGAAAGTGGTCAGTGACACAGGCAAGGATTGGCACATTCACATTCCCTTCGCTTTGTGGGCTTATCGCACTAGCATCCGAACCTCCACAGGTGCTACCCCTTTTTCTCTCGTGTACGAAACAGAGGTTGTTTTACCTCTCAAAGTACAGATCCCATCTCTCCACATTTCTCTACATGATATTCTTTCCAACGATGCCTTTCATCAAGATCGCTTAGCTCAACTTGAGTTACTTGACGAACGTTGTCTTGCTGCCCTTAATCATCTCCATGTCTATCAACATCGCATCAAGCGCACCTATGACAAAAATCTGTGAGAACGAGATTTCAACATCGGAGACCTCGTCCTCAAAGAGAATCAACACGTGACCAATATGGAACGAAGTAAACGAGGCAAGTTTGCTCCTAATTGGCTCGGACCTTTTATTATCACGCACAAGTATGGATCAGGGACTTATCATCTGTCTTCTCTTGATGGACAACCAGAACCTGAGCCTCTTAATGCGTTGCATCTGCGACCGTTCTACTACTAGTCGAGTACTCGTCCACTTGACACTTAACTTGAGCTCGTCCCTTGAGCAATCCCTGTCCTCTTAATCCTACTTCCTTTCAACCCTATTCCTCTTAACAATTCTTATAACCCTTTTATGCTGTATGGATGCTTTGTCCTAATAAAAGGGAGCCCTTGACCTTCTATAATATTGTCCATGACTCACATTTCTATAAAAACAAATCAAGATGTCATAATATCCATGGTCACTATATCAATATCAAAATCAAAAGGCAGACTGCTCCCTCGAAGGACAGCTGTACTATCATTGTTGTAATTAATAGACTGCTCCCTCGAAGGACAGCTATTCAAAAAGCCCTTATATTAAATAAAGATCTAGACCACTCCCTTGAAGGATGGCTATGACTAATCTGGCAATAAACAGCACTATTTTAGAAGCTTCCCGCATTGATCAGCTTCACAACCTGACCACCAAGCAAATGACATCTCTATGCAGACTTCCCGCATTGATCAGTCTGCGCCAAAAAATAAAAATAAAAAATAAAAAAATAAAAAAAATGAGTCATGGACTTGACTTATAGCTGTCTCAGGGTCTCCTATAAAAAGGGGCAAAGTTATCTCTGCTCTTAAATCGGGTTACCCCTTTTTTTTTTCTTCTCCTCCTATCACCTGCTCAAGGGACTTCGAGCTCACTTTAATGTCACAGTGATTCGATTACCTCTCTAACATTACTATGGTCAACGACGTCACACATGAATGGGGCTCTTGGTTCTCATAACCCCTATCTCTGCTATCTTTTCGGTCCTTGTCAATGAAAGAGCAATATGCTTTTCACTTCTTCTGCACTTTGGTCACATTCGCCTTCATCACTTGTCAATCAACTCAACCTGTTCACCCTAGTTTCTATGGGCACTAATACACATGGAAACTATCAACCCGCCGCAATTTATGTTCAGCATAAACCAATACTTACTGAAGCATAAATAAACCTCAATTCATTTTTAGCATACCTCCATCATGACTATGGAAAATTGCTAGGGATGAAAAACCCCTCAACCAATGTTGCAGAATACACCATTTGGAAAAGGCTGCAACATCTTTTCTCCTCATCATTTCGTCATAACTAAGCCCAATCTATCAACCATTTTTGGCCACCTTTCTACTACTCGGACCCTCTATCTGAACTACATTGGTCTGAGGCCCTTCCACAAGGGCTATGTAGGCAGCACTCAGATGACATGACTGTCTTCTAGGGTTAGCTCGACCATTCTCATTTGTTCATCTCTCTGATGGATAAACCTTTTTTTCTTCTTTTAACCATAACCTTGCCCTTGACCATGACCAATTTCATCCCTTTGTCCCTCCCTCCCTTCAAGGGAGAACTACATTGGCCTGAGGCCCTATGACCAGGGCTATGTAGGCAGCACTCAGTTGACATGGGGTCTTCTGGGGTTAGCTCAGCCACATCCTTTCATCCATTCCTCCCCTCGACCACCAACCATTGGAGATCATACCTATCTCCTCCGACCTCGACCACTTCCAAGACATTGTTGCCTTGGTTGTTTTTTGCATGAATGCAACCTCATGACTGGTTAGCAAAATTGTGCGCAGACCTTTTTGGACCCTCACAAGTATAAGATCGCAAGCCGGTTGATCCACACTACTTGTGGCTTTTTCATGTTTCTAGGAGCACTTCCTGAGCCTAGGATACCTAGAACGCGATGACCCATTTGGAGCTTCATCTTAGATTGAATAACCCGATCAGCAGATGACTAAATGCTGGGGCCTGATTATTTCAATTTTGGCACTCCTCGACCCTTGACCTGCACACTTTGACCTAACCATCTCGTGTAGTGGTATGCACGCAATCACGACCTTTGCAGCGTTCACCCTCACCCCTTTTTCATCCCCTCTTTGTCAAATCAGCACCCGATTCCCGGTTCCCTTCCATCGACTCCTACTTTGAGGGGGAATACCTTATCCATAATCGGGGCAAGCCACTTCATGTTTTTGTCTTGCAGTTCATTCGAACAACCAACAAGACGAAATCAACCTTATCCCTCACCTGGGGCAATCACTCCTATTTTTGTCTTGCAGTTCGTCCAGAATAACCAACAAGACAAAAAGGGGCAAATGTAGACACTGAAATCGTGTCGACTCCCCTGGTCATTCCCCATCTTATTCTTCTTTGCCTATTTAACCCTTGTCGATCACTTGTTCCACCAACCTTGACCCTAGCAGCATGTAAAAATGAGCACAGAGCTAAAGCTAGACTCTATCCCCATTGTGCATCTGCCGACGACGGTCTTTACCCGGCTGATGTCACCGACGTCGGTCACTTATTGGCTGACATTGGCAATCCTACCGACGTCGGTCACCTTACCGTTATCCGTTATTAGTTACCATTCGATTCCCAATTGGTTTCCCGAACGGTTATCGAACCGTCTCCCGAACCGCCCCTTGCCTTCATCAACGTCCGCCAACCATTCGAAAGGCTAATTAACCGATCAATCAATCAATCGACCTCTGAACTCTGACATTCACAGACCCTTGCAATCAACACTCTCACGATCAACCAACTCCGGCATCAACTAATCTGCATTCGCTTCAATCCAGCACTGCACAGACAACTTCAACAACGTCAATCATGTCTTCACACTGTGACAGGTAAGTATCCTCATCTGTTTATTTTTATTTTTATTCTTGGTTATTGCTTTCTTGTTATTTCCATACTCTATATTCTGTCCAGACTCAACCTTTTACAAATCCCCAGAGCCTGTTTAGACTCGACTTTATCCTGACTAGACCCTGTCCCAACTCAACTAGAACCTGTCCAAAACCCTACCCAAAACATCGTCCAAAACCTTGCCTAGACTCTGCCCTGACTTTGTCTTGACCCTGTCAAGACCCTGTCCCGACTCTCCCAGACCTTCTGTAACTCGCCTAGACTCTATCCAGAGCCTGCCCCGACCGACGCCGGTCACTACCCCGACCGACGCCAGCAGTTTGACCGACGCTGGCACCTTCCCTGACCGACACCGGCACCACAGAGACTGACGCCGGTGACTGTGCAGAACAGTGCTACATATCAGGTATGCACTTTATTTTCTATCATTTATTTCTATCATTTTATCTTTTATTATCTACTTTCATCCAATATTCTACTTTTTTATCAGTGGGTTGATATCCTTCTAGGAAGTCTTCGTACTTCCGGGATCAGGCGTTCGCCTGACAGCCCACCATATCTTTGACTAATGTTTTTCTATGTTTCAGCCTTTTCTTCTTTTGCAGGTGTCATTCCTCCATAGCCAAAGAGGAGAACCTTCCAACGTTTGATTTCAGTGTGCACAACTTATCAGGTATCTTCTAGCCTTGACCATCTCTTAGTTTCTTATTTCTTCTTTGAATGTAGAAAGCAATTTTGCATAGAAACACTATGGTTTAAATGAAGTTGGAGCCTTATTGGAATGATGGACCCTTTTGTCCCTTGTAATAAATTCCACTCCATTTATGGTAGAGCCTTATTGGAATGATGTCATATTTTACCTTTGAACATTAATCTAGATCTAATTTTGAGTTATTGAATAATTTTTTAAGTGTGAAAGTGATTTATGGTGATGCAAAGTGATAATTATCTATCCTTTCTTTCCTTGTCCTTTCATGTTTGTGTGAAAGTTCCTATTGTAATAGGTAATATGAAGTTTTTTCAAGTATATGAACCTATATTTTAAGTCTATAATAAGCCTTAGTATCTAAAACTAGCCTATGGTTCACTTACCTTAGATAGCTCTCATGCATCTCACCTCCATAATGAAATACTCATGTTAGAATCCATAGGACTTCAAAGTTATTTTATGTGCCTTATTTATTATTACAAGAAATTATGATGGTCATATGGAAGAAATATTGGTATATAACCCCATTAGATTAGGTTCAATTCATGCACCCCCTAACTATTTTCCCCATAAGAAACTAGTTGAGTAGGTGTGAGAATTTCAAGACACATTCAAGGATCTAGCCCTTAAATCTAGAGTCTCACTTCCATTATAGGTACACTCACATACCTAAAAGTGTTACCATGTTATCCAAGTCTAGAATGGGAATGAAAACCCTTTTTTAGGGTGAAATATTTGGTGACAATAGTTATGACACACCCAATGGGACCAAGGTCTAAGAGAGTGGAAATATTTTTTTGTGTGTCTTTCCTCTTATCAGATTTTTTAAGTATAAAACATAGCACCAATGGTGAATCCAAATGATAAATTATGGTTGTAAGCAGTCTAGGAATATTTAATTAAAATTTTGACAATTTTTTTACATTTCCTTTGATACATGAGGTTGACATGAATGGATATGTTGAATATCCTTACCATGGACTTCCTTATCAGCCTTGTTATGAACCATAGTATACTCCCCAATAACCCTATCAAAATGGATATCAACCCTATGAGAAATGATAGCCCTATAATACTCCATTTCACACCATATAGTCAATATTATTGGACATCCCTATGAGGAAGGACACCAATATATCTATCAAGAAATACCTCCCTATCAGTCCTAATATGAGCCCTATCAACCATATCATGATGCCTTTGAACCTCAAGAGTACTCTTGTGAGTCTTGCCATGAGGAATCAGATGTTTACATGGATTGTACACAAAGATATTACAAGTCAAGATATAGATTCTTATAGATTAAAATGAAACAAAATGAATATGGTCTTGATCCCCATCATTACCCACTCTTCTTTCACTTTTTCCATCCTATTTCAAGTATTTGTTGGCATCCATACCACAATTACTAGTTAATGAAGATGAAATGATAACATGGCATGATGAGTATGATGTGTTCCCTAGTAATCTCATGGAATAGTTGAGAAGTAATACTCAAAATTATATGTATAAGTTAGAGGCATTTGAAGAATTATAAGGAACTCAATGCAAGGTCAAAGAATAAATGGAATTTGCAAATAAGTGCCTTCAATATTTAATAGATAGACTGAGTAGGTGGGATGATAAAGATCCACAAAATGAACATGTTGAATAATTCCAAGAAAGATATTGGTAAGGTGAGGTTCATGTTGATGTAAGTTTTTTCTCTTATAATCATCCCAAGAAATTACTTCCCTATGAGATTACTAGTGTATTCCTCTTTCTTAAATCCACTCACAACCCCTCTCCTACCCCTCACATTCCATCTCCAATTCTTGAACCTCCCACTACACCTCATATTCCATCTCCTTCACATGATCCTAATCATTAATATTCCACCTTACCCTTTCTTGAGGAAGAGCCTATCTTTAGAGATGTAAGTGAAGAGGAGCAAATCCAAGCCAAGGTTGACTTAGAGAATGTCATGAGTGACTTTGAGGAATAAAACACCATAGGGACTCCCTTGGTGACCAAAAGCATAATGCTACCTTCTTAGATGAAAATAAATGTATTGAAGATTCTATTATAGATATCCATGAGGAATGTGGCTAAGACTTGAAGAGAGAGGAATTTGAGGAAGAATCCATGTCTAATCATGAAGTTATGAATGACCATCTCATGTATGAAGTAGAGTATATTATCAAGGAAGAAGGTCGAGCCACTCATCAAGAAGTTTTAGTACTAAGAGAGTCTCATGAGACCAAGATAGGTGAAATGACTCTTGAATATGACACTCATGAGGTGGATGAAAATGACGTGTGGAATTTTTTTGATTGAATATGTCATGAGATCAGATCGATAAGGTTATTCCTCATCATAATGAGTCTACATATGATTTAGATAATTAATATAATAGGCATGTTTATGATTGCCTCAATAATAATGGAAAATGTCCCATGTTGTAAATGAAGAAGAACCATGGCAAAATCCCAATGCCATATACAAAGAGTTTGATAAGTTGGTTAAGTCCCTTTTTTCTCTAAGAGATTATATGTCTATTGACAAGGTTGATAATGATAATAATGAAAATTTTGACAAGTATTCAATTAATCATAAAGATGAAGGTCATTTGATAACAATAATCTACTATCATAAATAAATTTGATGATGCTAGTGTCCAAGAGATTGTAGACATGGAAAGTGAGGACAAGGAAAAAATTATTCTACTTCAATCATAATCAAGAGACCCACATGATATTGATCCATATCCAAAGGTATTATATCATGAATAAGAAGAGCTTGATGATTCCAAACATCAAGTATAATCTATCATGGAGAAACGTTTTCCATGGAGCATAAAAAATGATTGGTAGTTATAAATGAAACTCTTTAAAGAGCTTGAAGATCTTTGCCATGTTGAGGGTCAATTACTTGAAAAGGTGGACAAATATTTTCCCATAGAGTATAATTTCCAAGATTGGGTGGACTATGCAAAGATCCTTGATGATCTTGAATAGCTTGCAATTGAAGAGAAACCCAATCTTATTAAGGACACTATGGAAACCAAAAAGGAAAGCCTTGTTCAACCACCATTAGAATTCATAGATAAGTAGCCATTTGAGAAATTTGAATTTTTTGAGATGTAAGAAGAGTTCATTTCCATAGATATATTATTTGGAGTTATTTGGTTTTCATTGAACATCATGCTAATGAAGTTGGCAAACAATATAAAGAAGGTGGAGACATCAATATCAAGGATCAAAAGGCTACATGTCTCATTCAACCCTTCATGTCATAAAGAAAGAGAGGTTTCAAACTTCCCCTTTTATCCTATAGAAATTTTTCATCTTAGGTTATTTATTTATTGAGTCAGTTTCTTTAGTTATGTGTATTATGTTTCCTAAGTGTTCATGAAGCACATGTGTGTTTTTACTTAAGTTTATCATTTTCTGTGTTGATTGTTCCTTGTCTTTACTTGTGTTTTATATGTTGTTTAAGTCAATTTATATGTTAAACCTACCATACATGTGACTTTATAGCCCAATGGATAGGATTAGGTAACTGGTCATGGCATAAAAATCATGCCATCCTTGGGAAATTGCCAAGAATGTTGACCATTTTCTCTCATAGTAAAAAATAGGGCAATCCCTTATAGCTAGAATATTGTATAGGGGATTTTTATCATGTTATAGGGTATGATTATAGTTCATTTTATGTAATTTCATATGTCAATCTAGATTTGGTCATAGTCTAGCTTAGTCCTTCTATAATATGGTGTCTTAAGAGTCATTTTAGAGTCATATATGCAAGTGCTAGGTGTTCATGGTGACCAAAAAGTTAGGATCATGGAAAGGGTCTACACAAGACTCAAAGAAGTTAATTAAAAGATGAAAAAGTATAAGAACAATATTTTTGAATCCAAACCATCATTATGATGTCATGAAGAACCAAATTTGATATCTTACTTGTGAAGTTTATAAATACTCTCAAAAATCCTCATATGACCATCAGACCATGTGCGATAAATGTCCTTAGTGCCAAGATCATTGTATAGTATTTTAATATCTTGATGAGTCTTCTATCTCAATATGTAGGCCTTAAAAATTTAGCTTATTGAGTCTAAGGGGTTATGCCATCCTGCACATCACATGGAAATAAGAAGACCAACTTGTTTGAGCAATTTTTAAATACACCTTAGAAATATATGTGATCCAAATAATTTTAGCACAATGAATTTATTTGTTTTAGGAACATCCTATATAAATTTCATGCCCACACCATCTTCTTATTTTGAGTTATAATCATGCAAAGTTGACTTGCATAATGAGATGCTCTTATAAGTGTCAAATTTAATACGCAACAATAGTCCATTAGAATTCAAAATGTGATGATCTCATAGATGTCATTTATGGTTACATGCATTTATTTCAAGTCCAAAAAAACATAAAAATTAAGAAATATTAAAAATCCATTGGAGATTAAATTTGATGGCTACATTAACATTAATGATGGTCACATGAACATCATTTGATGGGTGCAAAAGTGTCAATTTTGATCTTATGAAGTATCTATTATATTTCAAAAAGTGGGTCTAACAGATCTCACACTTTACATTACATCATATATCTTGATATAATGGTACAAGATGGGTGAAATGGTCACGGAGCCTAAGAGGCCACCACATAACATAAGTGTGGAATCTGATAGACTAAAAACAAGATCTTGAGATCAATGCACGATTGATAGATTGCATGAACATATTTAAGCTAATAAAAGATCGATAGCTCTCACTCAATCATACTGATCAAGATCAATGGTGCTAGATACATTAAAGGGTCAAGATATGATAGTGGGGATCTGTGAGACCAATAAAAATATAGACAACTAGGCATAATTTTATTAGTATAACTCAATTTTTTATGGATAAAGTTAAGCTCTAAGGGTAGTTTTTATACCAATGCAAATAAGTCTTGCAATGGTCATAATTCCTCCATTAAATCTTTGATAAAATGACATGAAGTGGACATAATGATTTAATTAGGTATAAATAACATAAAAGACCACAATCAAAGCTTAATATAGACCTTTGGTTCAAAGATTTGAGGGTTGTATCATCATTTTATGACTATGTTCACTTTATTTAAAAAAGGGTCCATGAATATATGAATTTTTTATTTTTATAAATCCAAAATTGGTCCATTTTAGATCTAATAGGATCTACAAAGGGGATATATAGTCTATAGGTCTCCATCGATATAATGAGTTTAGGAAAACTAATAGTTTGAGATTGGTTTTTTTGTCTATAGTGGACCTATGAACATGAGGACAAGTTCAAGCATGATCTAGTTTGGAAAAGATCTAGCATTCCAAATGATGACATGAATGCATAAAAGTATACTCTAATAAATTCATCACCAAAACCAACTTCATGAAAGGGAGCCTACTATCCAATTTTACATGCCACAACAAACCAGTTAGGATCACTTAATAATAAGACAAAACTCTAATAGATGGATTTGATTGTTATAACTAATTTAATGATAGAACATAGCTTGAATAAATTTATCCTACCATTATAAGAGCTAAATAACATGAATGAAGGAACAATGTAGATGTATAATAGACTAAAGTGATCTAGATCAATTAGGGAGCTTAAATGAGCATAATTATAGAAATAGTTATAATTATGGTTCAAATGAAGTTGAACTCATTTAATTCCCCTTTGTACTTCTCTTTTCTTACTTCTCTCTCAAATTCTATAAGTAATTGCCATTTTTTCCCTTGTAATCAATTCCACTCCATGTATGGTGGAGCCTTGCTAGAATAATGTCATATTTTATATTTGAACATTAATGTAGATATGATTTTGAGTTCTTGAACAATTGTTTAAGTGTGAAAGTGATGTATGGTGATGAAAAGTGATAATTATCTATCCTTTCTTCCCTTTTCCTTTCATTTTTGTGTAAGAGTTACTATTCTAACATGTCATATGAAGTTTTTTCAGGTGTATGAGCATATTTTTAAGCATATAATGAGCCTAGTGTCTATGACTAGCCTATGGTTCACTTACTGTGGATAAATCTCATGTATCTCACCTCCATATTGAAATACTCATGTTAAAATCCATAGGATTGGGAAGTTAATTTGTGTACCTTATTTCTTATTGAAGGAAAGTATGATTGTCATAAGACAACCTAGTGTGTCACCCACTTAGATTAGGTTTACTTCATGCAACTTTTAACTCTTTTCCTCATAAGTAATTAACTAAGTAGGTGTGAGAATTTCAAGATACATTCATGGACCTAGCCCTTAATTATAGAGGCTCACTTTCATTATTGGTACACCCATATACCCAGAAGTGTTCTCATGTTGACCAAATCTAGAAGATGCATGAACACCCACTTATAGGGTGCAAGATTTGATAACAATAAGTAATAAGTCATTTCATGTCATTTGGGGGACATTTTAGAGTCATTAATGAAGGTGGTATAGTTTTACTTGGTATAAAAGTGTTCTAAACTCTCTTTTAACATCCAATATGTCAGAAACTTGTCATTTTTGTTAGTTTTAACTTAAAACATGTAGGTCCCTACTAAAATCAAGAAAATAGTTAAAAGAAAGGGAGTTTTGGTAGTTGTATACCTATAGAGGAGAGTGGAACATGTGATAAGCTTATGGAATGGTTTTTTAACTTCCCTAAACTCATTTCAATTTTTTATCAACTTTGGAATGTTCATAAGTGTCTAAAAACTATTTTACTCCTCCATTATTCCCCTAGACATGTAAAATTGGTTAACAAGTCTTCTGATGAGATGGACAATAGAAGAGGTCTAAATTAAAATGATATTTTGTGGTGTTATTAAACTTGGTATAATTAAAATTAATGTTAATATTTTGAATAATTTTTGCCTATACTTTATGAACCATTGTTAAGAAGTTGTTTGTCTCATTTTACTTTTTAATCCCCACACCCTACATGTTATGCTTTTTTTTGACCTATTTCATAAAAATAAAAAAGATGAAAATTATTGTATAGGAGGTATAAATCCTTATCTCATGGATCCCATATTTTTTTCATGTTTGTAGGTGACTTGATGAGCCAAAAAGTTCTAGTTGCAGGTTAAGACCACCATTGCTAGTTGTAAGAAAGTTACACCAATTGTAGATGTTGTTATCATTTTGGTGGTTATAGATGAGGATGATAGTTTTTATTTTATGTTTCCCATATCATTTAATTCACATAATTCCTTATAATCTCAATTTAAAAAGGTTTCACATAAAGTTTTAGTCAAGAACATGGCACACAATCAAAGTTTCTGCATACAGTCAGCTAATTCAAGTGTATGAAGGCTTTGAACACATTCATGGAGAGTAGATGAAGAGTATTAAGAGGTTGGAAAACTTATTTTATTATTTTAAAATTATATAATCCCTTAAAATTAATGTAATGTGATGACCAATTCAGTCCCTAATATAGTCTTGCACTGTTAATGTGCACCTATAGATGCCCTAGAGGAGAATTATCGCATGGAAATGAATATTTTGAATTGGTTTTCACTCTTTCAAGGTTTAAAATATCCATTTGAATATGTTTATAATGATTATAATTAATTTAATTATAATGCACTATGAATAGTACCTATATCTCTATTCATTGCCTTGTCTGCCACTGTATGTTCACCTATAGGCTCCCATAGAGGTATGAGCATTTGGAGTGAAGTGTTTAGACATGTTGGAGATTATCCTTTAGGTATGTAAAGGTTTTGCAATTCCAAATTAGTAAATATCAGATTTATGGAAGGAAAAACAAACTTTAGGAGCATGTTCGTATATGGAGAAGGAGTTTTAAGGACTGGTTACCTTAAAAACTCTAAAAATAGGGCCTAGTCCACTTTTGATGCTACCATGTGATGAAGAGACATGGATTCTAGATGAGTTGGGATGATTAAATAATGAATACATATGCTATGGGAGATTAATTTGACCAAATAAAGTGGAAATTTGACTAAAATAAGTGATGAAAGGAAGATCTCGATTCTAGACAATCCTTTTTTGTAGGTTTTTAGTGATATCTACAATAGTTTTAGTCTCTAATGGATTTATAGGGACATAAGACATATTCGATATATGGTATACATATAAATGGATTATTTTTCATGAATATGGACTAGTGGATCAAATAATACATTGATAATATTTTTATTATAAGTTTTTTTACCTACATGTCAACCTATAGGACCCCTTATGGCCCAAAAGGTAAACCTATAGGTTTCAAAGAAGGGTGACTTGTTAGAACTAATAGTATATGCATTGGTTTGGTATTAAAAATGATATGAGAATATTACACTAATTTAATGAGATGAAAGGATTTAAATAGAAACCAAACATGAAATTAATTATGTTTAACATCCTATAGGTGTCTTTTTTACTCTCAAATGTACATCTACAGTTGGACTATAGCATGATAATGAGCTAAAAGATGGTGGTTTAAGAGGATGAATTAGCATATATATGATGATAAAAGTTAAAAATTAATATAATAACCTATTAATTATTTTAAGGAGATGAATATCATGATACAAAATTTCTAGTACAAAATATCCACATATAGGTATGTTAGTTTCTTAAGCAAGAAACACAAAATACTTTATCAACCTTGTCAAGAGAAAGTTATGAATTGAAGAGTTGGAAAATTTTGAGCATTGACATACATGAGATGACCTCAAAATTTTTTATATTCACTTCATAATAATATCATACAATGGAAATAGGTCATGGAAGGGTTTTCAAGAATAACCTATAGTCCATACTTGCAAACCGTATAGTTATTAAATCACATAGAAGTCTATATTAGAGTTTGAGATGTTTGGAAGGATTATAGGTGTGAAAAAACTCTTAAATTTGATAATAAAAATCCTCAATACCTATACAAGCCTCTCAAAAAAAATTCTTGATTTGAAAAATAGGGGAGATGCCCTCTATTATGTCTTAAATAGAGGGCACTCCCAAAGAGCTAAACCCTACAAGTTTAGTAGGTCAGTGAATAAAGGGTGAGTTGAATAATATGTGAAACTTGAAATTTTTTTATATTGGACATTTAAAAACATCAATAATTCCACATAGGTGTTATAAACCAAGCATAATATCCCAAACTCATAAAGGTACAGACAAACCTATTAGGCCTTGACTAGGCCTAATGTCTAAAAGGGATTTAAATTCATTTATAAAACTAGAGGAGAATTATAAAACATTGGAACATGCTCATAGGGAGATATAAAGTGTGCAATAACCTTTAAGTTTAAAATAAGGTCATATATAATCCATTTATTGGATCAAGAGCATGATAATTTATGCATAAATCCAATAAGAGCTTGAGTAGGCAACTTTGATAGCTCAGAACAATATAGATGACTAAAATGGGAATCCAAGGAGAAATGGTATGTTGAAAAATGTATTTAAAAATGATTTAATGGAATTTGTTTTATGTTTGTATATCAAACTTTTATGAACAATCTTTATATGTCAAAAATACTCCAAAACCTCTAAAACCCTTGTTCTTGACCTGATGGAGAAGATGAAGAAATAAAGGCATCTAGATGAGATATAATGACTTGGGAGATGATTTTTACTTTTAGAATACTCCATAATGATCTTCCCATCAAGTTTGTTCTTGCCCTACTTGTACAAACAAGGTACAAAATTGGTTTCTTTGATAGTTTTTGATGTTTTGCATGCACAAAAGAGTTTCAAAGAATTAAAATCACTTTGGAAGAGAGAATAAGACATAAAATAAATATAATATTCATTTATTACTTTATTAGATGTATAAAATATCTATGGTAACACCTCAATCTCAGCCAGTCCAAATTGGCATAGTGAACAAAGAATGAACACCAAATGAGAAAGCAAAAATTCCAAGTGGGAGGCATTTTAAGGTATAGCTAAGGAAAATTGAGACATGATGACCATTAAAAAGTGTTATACACTCCCTTATATAATTTAGTATGAGAAAATGAAGCACACCTTGGTGCCAAATGTGAAGGGTGATAGAAAAAAGGGTGATTATGACTGTAGGTAATGAGAACACTTGGCTAGAAGAATATTTATAATTAAGGACACATCCAATTACTTTTGAATCATTTTTATAACCCATCCATAACATTGAAATTATCTCATATGTCCCTAGTATATTTCTGACTTCTTAAGGATGGCCAAATGATGAGGGAAGTTTTAAGAAACTAGCTGAAAGATGTATATTCTAGATTTGAGGAGTTTCATACTTTTGAGGGACATTTGTCCAAATATACCTTGCATTTCCTATACAATACTTCATTAATCTACATATGTAACTCCTTTTATCAGATTTACAAGTTTTATTATGACTCTTTGACTTCACTCTCTTCTCTCCTCTCTCAAATTCTATAAGTAGTAGCCATTTTGGCTCTTGTCTAATAATTTCACTCCATGTATGGAAAATCATTGCTAGTTTGATGTTGTAATTTGCCATTAAATAATAAAATAATTATATTTTTGAGTTCACAAACATATTTTCTAAGTTTTCAAAGTGATGAATGGTGAATTCTAGTGATTTTATCCTTACTTTACCTTATCCTTTCATGTTTTATGCAAGAATTTTTCATTCTAAAAGGTCATATAAAGTGTATCTAGTGTATTAGGATCAATTAAATTATGAAAGTGTTCTTATATTCAAAAATATAATATCTGGTCTACTTACCTTGATTTATCTCATTCATATCACCTTTACTTTGAAATATTTATGTTAGAACCTTTTAGGACTTTGAAACTAGTTTGTAGGTGTTATTCCTTAGTGAAAGAAGTTTGATAGCATTATTTACATATTCATAGTGTATCACCTCCTTAGACTAATTTTATTTCATTTATATTTTTTACCCTTTTCTTAGAAGAAAACATTTTTTATAGGTGATAATCACTTCAAGGAATAATTATGGAGTTAGCCATCAAACCTAGAGGTCTACTTATACCATAAGTAAACACACATACCTAGAAGTATTAAAATGTTGCCTAAATCTTAGAGTGGGATTGAATAACATCATCTAGGGTGAAATATTTGGTGACAATGGTACCGATGATCCATTATGGTATTTTTTCATGATACAATACATGACATTTTTGAGGACTATGTTGATGACACCCAAGGTAAATATAAGACCCAATCTCAACATTTAGTTATAATTTTGAGAATATTTTAGAGACTTTAAGACTAAAAAATTAGGATCATCCCTAAAAAGAGTGTATTTGGTATAAATTATGGAAAATTATTATGATTTTTTGTGTATTTTTGATTAATTTAATTTGATCTTGATAAGGTTTATTATATTATCAAGATGATGCCGTTATCTACCTTGAAGCATCTCCATAGTTTGTAGGTTAAAATATAGTCAATTCGACACTTCATTTCAAAATTGGTTGAAAAATTTCATCCTTTTACACACTTGATATTGAAGGGAACCACTTTATCATGGAATGAAGATGTGTAAAAAGAATTTAGCATCTCAAATTATACTTGGCCAATCCACCTATTTTGTTGTTTCCTATGCTAGGAAGGCAATTTTTGATTTACTTATCTACCACTTAAAGTTCCCTAAGGAAATTTTGGCACAACATAATTAATGGGGAGAATATCATGTCATTTAATACCTAATTTTAACATTGGTCACATATGAAAAAAATTTATGCCGATCGAGAAAGCCTTTTTAGCTATGGTTTTCATAGCCTAAAAGTTATATCACTACATTTTGAATAATAATATTATTGTAATTGAAAAATTTGTTCTACTCGAGTATCGATTATCAAAAACAATCTCATAGGGACACATCATGGAATGGATAATGTTCTTGAGTTAATTTAAGATCAAATATATTAATAAAAAATCCATTAAGGGATAGGCACTTATAAATTAGCTTGTATAATATACTCTTCCTAATACTCAACCTCTTATATTTAGGTTTCCATATGAATCTATAATTACCATAATAAATAACCTATAGAAGTAGAATAATGGATAATTTACTTTGATGTTGCTTCAGAACATTTGGATCAAGTGCTAGCATATTAATTATCACAACACAAGGGGGTCTTATTCTTATGTCCTTTCACATTGGTTTTCCATGTACTAATAATATGTCTAAGTATTAATAACTTATCATAGGGTTTTAATAAGAAGTAAAGTGGAATATATAGTATTTATTGGTTCATAGTGATTCACAATTTATAATAAATTAGGTTATAAACCAATACAAAATCAAGGATGAGAAGTTGGTACCTT
Source organism: Torreya grandis (assembly GCA_037957365.1). NCBI lineage: Eukaryota > Viridiplantae > Streptophyta > Pinopsida > Cupressales > Taxaceae > Torreya > Torreya grandis. Next base: position 904,135 of record JARHVA010001708.1, on the reverse strand, counting down.
ATAAAGGTATGGTTGACACTCTTAAGCAGTAAATTTACCATCTTCAATTTGAATGAATACCTATGGATAGTAAAATAACAACTAATGTCATGGCTAAAATTGGCTCTATGGTTCAAATTATAGATAGAACTAGAGATTATCAGTTTTTTGTGTAACATCTCCTAGCATAGGTACATAAACAAGTAGCTATCAACATGGTTTATGATATTTTTGGTTAGACATGGTATTATAAATTATCTAATTTCCTCCACAACCAAATCATTCCCTAAAACCTTTCCCACAAAATACAAAAATCCTTCATTCATAAATCCTCCCATTATACCTTATTTGGACTTATGATTGTATAATCAATGATGGAACACTAATTCATTTTTATCTTCAGTAAAATTTGGATTAGTGTCGAGGAAATTTCATAAAGGAATGTGTGGGGCCAAGACTAGTGGGTCCATAATTGCTAATAAATTACTATGTACTAGTTATTATTGGATGACTGTGGAAAGTGACAAAACTACTTATGTGAAGAAGTGTGCAAAGTAATAGAAGCATGCTAATTTGATTTATGCTCTAGAAAAAATTCTTAAACCATTAATAAAACCATAACCATTCTCAATATGGGGACTCAACCTCATATGGAATATAAATCCTACATCCTCAAATTGCCACAAATATGTCCTTACTACTAAAAAAAATTTACTAAGTGGGTATAAGCCATTCCCCTCACTTATGTGACTGGTAAGTAGATTTCCAAATTCATCTTTAACTATATCATTTGTTTCTATGGTATCCCCTCTAACATTATATCAAATAATGGTAGTTTATTTAAAAATAAATATATAAAACCCCTTTATGCCCAATACCATATCAAACAACACTTTTACACCACCTATTACCCATAAGGTAATGACTAAGGTGAGGCATGTAACAAAACCATTGTGAATATCCTCAAGAATATTTTTAATGATTCTAGTCATAATTGGCATTTATATCTATTTAACACCCTCTAGCCATACCACACCACTTTATGTACTCCAATAAGAGCTACACCATATTCCCTTATTTATGTCATTTAATCCATTCTTCCTATCAATATTGAGTTGCATTCTCTCTACATTTCATTGTAGTACATCATTAATGATGGGGACTATAAAGTATCTCATTTATAAGAGATAAATTTACTATATGTAAATCACATGGTGACATTTAATAACCTTTAAGCATACTATAATATATTATGTGTCCAATATAATAAACACTTAAATCATAGAGAATTAAAGTTTGATGATCTTGTACTAAAATAAAATAAAAAAACATCAATGCTGAGACCAGAAAGAAAGGAAAGTTTTAACCTAACTAGCTAGGGACATATGTGGTTATTGATAAATATGATTCTGGAGCATATAGACTAACCACACCATAAGGAGATGAAATTGAGGATCCAATTAACTTATTTCACCTCAAAAATTTTTACACAAGAGATAATTGAAATATTTTATACAAAGATTGTTTAAATTATGTTGTAATATAACCATTCTTCATATTATACCCATATCCCTTTCCCACCATACCTTATCTTATTAACCACCAATTAGTTTTACATATTACCTATCACTTTTAGCCTTGGTTATGATTCATTTTTAATTTAGGACTTTAATTATTATATGAAATTCTAGTAATTAATTCATATTCAAACTTTTAAGTCATTAATTCAATGGAAGTATATGAAACTAGTATGACAATTCATCCTTCATTTGTGTCATGTTATATATAATTTTTCCTATGTTTTTGTTTCTCTATATTCTATGGGAAAAAATATCCATTCTACCTATTCCATTTTTTACTATAGCTTATGAGAAACCCCTTTACCATGCATTATTGCATCATTGTTTTATACATTACCATTTTTCTATTCATGAACTTGTTGTTCCTTAGTTAGATGATTGACTGTAATGGGAACTACAATGGATTGAGGTAAATTTTGACTATGTATTCAACACTTAGTTTTAGTTGAGGTTATCTTGACCAATCTTGTTTAAATTCTCTCATCATTTTATGAGTAATTTCAATTAAAATACTCTCGCTCCTTTGTGAGTAATTTATGTTGAATATTCTCACCATTTTGTGAGCACCCCAAGTTATGATATAGCCATTTTATTAGATATAACCATTATACATCACATAATTCATAACAAATTTTAAATGTACTCAAAACCCCTAAACATTTTAAAAGACCTAGGAAAATCCTAAAAATCACAAAGTCATGAATATTATCTTAAAATTTCCATGTGAGATATAAAGCCTTAAATTTTATTTTAAGATGGACTATCTTACCTATAAACATTAATTTATAAAACAATATTCCATTTTTGTCCCATTTATAGGATAAATACATTGGCCTAAGGTCCACATAGACTGTGTGTGTAACTCTTGGATACATGTTGTATCTTAGGTTAGCTCGGCCACCACTTGTTCATCACTTTGTTTCATTTTAGCACTTTATTTCATATAATTTTCCCTAAGGATTATGAGTCTTATATCTATTTAACAAGTAATCACTTTTAATTTAGTATCTCCATCCTTATTATTCTCTTACCACTATTAGTTGTATACTTTCACCATTTTGTGAGTAACTTTTATGAGCATTGTGCATTTGAATTTCATGCACTAATGAACACTTTTATTTTCTTAGGATCTCACCATTTTACATGAAAATTTAACCAAAACACTCAAAATTTTGTGAGATCATTCTAATTTCAATCCTTAGATGTAGTGAGCAGTATGAATCATCAATTTAATTCATTATTGGATACTTAGCTTTCATCTATCATTGTGGTTTTATCTAAAACCCATACTTTCATAGATTTACAAGTTTATTACTTGACATTTTCATGATTATGAGCACCAACCCATATTTAAACTATTCAATTCCCATATTTCAAGATCATTCTTATATTCCTTTATAATCCTCACTTTTTTTTATCATCATTTTTTTTTCTATCCCATATCCTTGGAGAACTACATTTGGCTTGAAGTTAATATTAGACCTCATGTCTATATGATTATGCATGTGGTGTCGACTTTCCTATAAAATTTAGAGTCATCTTGGATACCCCTTATTATTTATTCTATTCCCCTATTTATTATTATGTCATTGCTCTGTATAGCCTAGAGGTAACATTTTCCATCTTGCCTCTGTAATTGCTCCCTATAGCATAGGGACCACCTTTTACTATCATATCCTTTGCCATTGTTCCTTATAGCCCAGGGGAAATGTTGTTACATTTGTCCTTGTGTTATTTTACTCATCTCATTGTTACCTATAACCTATGGGTAAATTTTTACCCAACTGTAACACCTCTATTACACATGAATGAATAATTTCATTCACCAATTCACTACTTTTTTGTATTTTGATTATTTCTAAAATTATCACTAAATAGATTATATATTTTTATTTATTTTAATTTAGTTTATATATTTAAATTTGTGTTTATTATAATAATATTCTTATTAAATTATTATTTTCCTTAGTTTAGTTTGTTTATTTATTTTCCTTAACTTAGGATTTCTATTGCTCTTGTTTGAAATTAATTGTTTATTGCTTATTCTTTAGTTTATTTTTTTATTACCTAGCTTAGATTTACATTTTATGTTATTTATTATAGTTGTTATTTTATTTGTTTTATTTTATTTCGTTTATTAACTAATTGTGTTTCCTATAGTTTGTTTTTTTTTTCATTTTTTAAATTTGTTTGTTTAGTTGGTTTATTTGTTTGTTTTCTATTTGGTTATTTTCTTTATTTGTTTATTTTTAACTGCTTGTTGCCTATTCTATTTGATTTTAACTTTCTTGGTTTCCATAGGTCTATTACATTTTATTTAAACTTGATTCTTAACTAGCCATATCTTATACTTAGGTTTTGAGTATTTTTATATATTCCTACACTAAGTTTATTTGTTTTATATTTACACTTGGGATTTGATTGTTCATATCTTACTCCTAAATTTTTATATTTACACTTAAATTAAGTTTTACCCATGATTAGGATATATATTTTTATTATCATTATTCCTAATTATGATTCATAATATCACAAACTACAACAAAAATAAGGCCACTAGATCTATCAAACAATGCAAATGGAAGTACTTCTCTTTGTTCACAACTATCCAAATCCCAAACATAGTCCAAACACATGAATACTCAGATCAATATGATTATATTATATGATAATATATACATGTATATCTAAATAAGTAGATATATAAGTCATACAAAATAATTAGATAAAATAATGAAACATCTTACATGTTTACATGGCCAATAAACATCAACAATACTAAAACATCACATTTAAATATGAGAATCAAAACAATAATAACATGATCATCATATATATTAAATAATGATAGTACATGTACAAAGGCATATAATTACCATGAATGTCATTGTATCTCTTAAAAAAATGTCATATACATCACAAATATATATATATATATATATATATATATATATATATATATATATATATATATATATATATATATATATATATATATATATATATATATATATATATATATATATATCATCATGCCAAAATAAAACATGCCAAAAAAATAAAATTATAACAATTAGCTCTGACTCTATGATTTCATGATCCCTATAGTAGGAGATGGATTAATCATCCTTAGTGGTGGTGGTGGTGGATGTGGACATGTATTATGCACTAAATATCTAGTATCTAATGTTCCATGGATCCTAGTTCTTAAACATGATGCTCTACTACCAACTCTTTACGCCTCAAATGTCTCAAAAGTAAGAATATGATAGCCCCTAAAAACTATACTATCATACACTCACTATTAGTAAGATGCATCATACTTAGCATAAAGGCTCTCTAAAACCATCCATGAGAAAAATTATTAAGTAATATCCCCCTAGGCCTCATATCACTCATATCTAAGCCTCTGCACATCTATCACTACCTAATCTTTATTAACCAAATCTAAGCTTGAACCTATGACATCTGAGTTGTCTCATCCTTTAAAGAATCAATCTCTACTCTCAAAGCCTTAATGTCATCATCAAATAATGTAACTTGAGCCCATAACTATCCCACTCCCATCTATATGCCATGGATCTCACTTAATATAATTTATCTCCTCCTCTAACATGGAAATATCCCTAGCTACCCTATCTATGCTTAATAACATTTCCTATCTTAGATCTGTAAGTAATGGTCCTACCTAGCCTAGATTAATATAAGAACTAGATATACCTATAGTGATGGGATACACCATCATATCCTAGGTGTCATCCCCTCGATCACCTCTATCATCTCTTACATCATCATAATTCTCTCCCCCACTACTATTCTAGATAATACCACTATCACTAGCCCCACTATTTTTAGAGGTATAATCACTAAGAGGGGGTGAATTAATGAGCTCAAATATTTCAATATCAATGCTAATCATTTAGAACTTTAAATAAAAACAACATATATCAACTTTATCAAGAAACATAAATAAGAGAGCTAATTAATTCAATGCATACATAAGATCAAACACATAACACATAGTTCTTATGGGAAACCCTCATGGGGAATAAAAACAACTCTCAAGTCTACAACACATGGATTAGTTGCTCTATAAGAAATTAAAAAAAAGACATTAGTCAAATCTCTTAGACCAGAAAACCTTAATTAAATCCTCCAAATCAAATACCTCTAATGAAACACATGTTTCATAGGGAGCAACTTCCCCTAAGGAAGATCAAGTCCTCTTAATCCTCCTTTGAATTAAACACCTCAACCTTAGAAACGATGTCTTAAACACCTAATGATGGATCTCTAATTATCTAACCCATACAAAAACTCTCTCTCTATCTCATACAAGCCTCTCACATAGGAATCCCACAATCTCACCCCACTCAAAATATCCTCATATGCACACTCAAAACTCTTCATATATCCTCAAACTAAAAGATCACTATTATAACATTACAAATATGATATATAGGTCATACACATAGACATCAATCTTATATACTCATCAACCCATCCACTAGTCATAGCTACTCTTCTCTATCCTTTGATTCAATTCTCACTTTTAATATAAACCATTTAATAAGACCCCTTTGACATCCTAAAATGATCATAATTTCATAAACATTTTTCTTTAAAATCACAAACTACTCAAATAATATTTTGTGCACATAGTCACCATGAATAAATACATAGTCAAATTTTAAACCTTTGTTCATACTAAATACAATTGGTTAAACCTTAATAATGCACACACATCATACTTATGTATTTTAAAACATTTCCAAATATCAAAGTTAACATTATACATTGAAAAAATATTTAAATGATCTCTAATATCCTTCTTGGGTCACTTAGACTATCAATGAAATTTACCCATATGAAAAAATAAAAAAACCCATATGATTAACTTTTTCTGATACTATCACATGTGAAAAATATGAATACATCAATATGTTTGTTTAGCTCTTTTTGCCACATTGCAAATTTGGCTAAGTATGGGAAAACATAGTCAAATTGTCTGAGAACCCAACTTTGTACTTACACATATTTATTTTTGACTAATTTCATGACTTGAGACTTTGAAAATATTAATTATAGACTAAATTAATCACAACCATATTACCAAATCCCCTTAACATATCCCATATCAATGGTGATGTCAACAAACTACCTACTTAGATTTTCTACCAATAGACCCAAAATGTCTAGATGAAAATAATGATCAACCAAATAAAATATAGTTATGTAAAAAAAAATCAAATCATATAAAACCTATTATAGGATTCCTTTCATATGCTCAAATCACCATAATCATTCTTAAACATCTCTAACCATGCCAAAACTGAAGATCAATTAAGCCTCCTTCAAGCATATTAGGACAAGAAAATTGCACACCTTGTCATTATCACTTAGAATATCAATGAAATTTACCCACTTACCTAGAATAATTCATGAATTAACCATGACATCATGGAAAAATATCCAATAATACACCTCTTTGTCATTGATGTCAATAAACATCATTTAACTCACCTTCCTTCTCTCTCTAAGCACTCTCACAATAATAACTTTCTCTCCCTTTGACATAATGAAAAATTGGGCACGAACTAATCTTGAGGACCTAAAAACACCATAAAAATAGATTACCATACTATAAAGATGATACAAACTCCACCTTACCTTGAGCCTACCTCTTCTTGCCTTGACACTTTCCTTCTGCTATATGCCAATATTCTTCAAATAATTACTATAACCAAAGAAGAAAGAACACAAAAAGGTACTAAAATTTGATGGAACTCACCAAAAATATCTGAAAGTGACTCCACCTAATATTTATGATCCATTGTATCACTTGAGCATCTTCAAATCTCTATACATCGTGAAGAACCACCATACAAGCTTAATAGCCTTCTCTCCCAAACCACCTTGAGGACCACCAACAGAACTACATGACACTAAATAAATAGTATATATGTACTAAATTAACTTTAGAACTAACCTTAAAATACTCATGCCTTTCTCTTCTATATAAATTGAACAAAAATCACTCTTCTTAATAGACCTATCTAGTCTCCTTATATCCCTATATGGAACTTGAAGAGCCCACAAATTTAGTAGACACACCATCAAGACCTAAAAATTCATATATAGATCATTCTCATATGATAATTCAAACAAAAAAATTCAAAACACATATCTAAACCTATGAAACATACTTTATTCACTAACCAACTTGCCAATTAGGCCTCCATCTTGATGAAAACATGAATAATTTGAAAACCACAAACCTTCAAATATATATGAAGAATGAATTGACAACCCATTTGGCCCATTTAGACTATTAATAATACTTAGACCTAAAATCATAATTTATTCCAATTTTATACCTTATCCCAAATAAACTCAAAACAAATAAGGTCAACAAACCTCCTTCTAGTCAATGCACACCTCTGAAATTGTTATAGGTTCAAGACACTGAGAGAGGGGGTGAATTAATGAGCCCAAATAATCCAATTAAAACCAAATAATTTCAAACCCTTAATCATTCAATACATACATTCATGGAGAATATACATCATTCATAGTAATGAATAAGAGAGACAATGCAAGATCAAACACATAACACATGACATACATGGGAAACCCTCTTGGGTAATAAAACCCATTGGAACTTGCAATTGGAATACTATCTTATAATAAAAATAACTAGTTTAGACCATCTACAAATTATCAAGGAACTGCCATTCCTAATTTTACTGAGATTATAATCCCACAAGGTGCTACAATAGCTATCTAGCTGAGCTACCACAATAACTAGGCCTTTATCAAGTTTCACATTATAAGGAGGCTAATACCCCCTTAGATCCTTATTAGACAAAAAAAAACATATGAATATAAAATATCCTCAACATTTCTTACATGCCAATATAATGGAGAGACAAAGTATATCACTTCTCTTCAACTTTGCACATGTAATGCATCCAAACTCACTTTTGGACCACTCCACACTTCTCAATAACAATTTTGTCACCACAACAATCCCTATTGGTCAAAGCACATTACATACTTGAACCAACACACAAATATCAATTAGGACACATTACATATCCCAACTATCCCCACTCTCTAACCCTTCTCTCACACTCACTTTAACACACCTACAACAACTCTATCATAACAATAGTAACATGAATAAGTAGCCATACACATATTTCACATTATAATTTACCTCTCAGATCAACCACCAAGATCATATAGACTTCACCTCACCTTCTCTCACAATATACTCTCTCAACAATATTCTTGAGCAACTTTCTCATTCTTCCTCCTCTAGGCTCATTAGGTCCAATGATCTATATGTCCTACACCAACTTAATCACACAAGCATGTATAATCCTCTTCACTCTATGTTGGTCCTCACTAACATGTACCTTCTATTTCAAATTTTATTATCTTCACTTTTCTCCACATTTTCACTACCTTAGTCAAGTCTTACAAGTCTAAAAACCAACACATTTGGTTTCACTATATATAGAGCATTCATTATTATCAAGAACTTGTTCATCCATTAAGCATGCCTTAATCCTTAAATATTGTCTCAATTCAAGACATGGATTGAAACAATATTAATAATTTTGTCATATCATTTATTGGTCACCCTTAAGCAACTACACCTTTTAATAAGGCCCTTATAGCTCTTATAGGTCTCATGGAGACCTATTCACCCATTTAACACTTCATCGATAAAAAAAAGAACATAAGACCACTTTAAAATACATGGGTCCACTCTTTATGTCCCTTTTTACATACTCAAATTATCACAATCATATTTTCTCACCTTTGGGTATGCTCAAACCACTCAAACACTGACTTGGTACACAAGAACATTATGAACAAACACATAATCAGCTTCCTAACCATTTTTCATATAAAATATCAATTGGTCAAACCTCCAAAGACCATACAAACCATAATCATGGATTATTTAACACTCCCAAACATTTAATTTATCAAGAAACATTGAAACAACATCAACACAAGCTCAAACATCCTTCTTGGGTCACTTGCAGAACATTGTCAAACACACAATCATATTTGGAGCACCATAACTTTAACTATACAAACATTTAAACCACTTAACTAGGTTTAATGGATGATCCATGGAGTTTTTTTCTTATTTTTTACTTCATCAATATTATTTTCTTTGATAAAAAATCATGGATGAAATGTAGAGCACTAGATTTTCCTTTCTTAAATTCAAATATTCAAATACCAATGGTCACAGTTAAACCTTCAACACTTGGCTTCATCTCATGATCTCACTCAGCATGTCTAATCACACACCATCAATATTATTAAAAGGTGATCACTCTTTAAATTCTACAAGGGTCATTAAACATCAAACATGTTGATCACCTTGACTTACTATGCACTATAGATCTTCAATTGTACAATCATGCACTCACCATTGATTTCTATCTTTTACCATTGACCAGTCATTAAACAATGTGCACTTATTTCCATATCTCTAATTATTGACATCTTGGAGCAAATGTGCTCTACTTATCTCCTTGAGACTTACTTGATCTTTACCTCTTGCAAAATTGACTAAGTATAGAGAAGCAAACTTTGATGCATGATATCAAATATGGATCATATGATCTCCCAAAATAGGATAATATATACATATAAAAATATTCTCATAGAGCTGACATACATGTTATATACTCCATCATCAACATTATCACTCATAATTTTCTTCCACAGAGTCAACTATGCCTGGAATTGCCTGGAAGGCCAACTTTGCTCATGCATATCTTTTGACATGCTTCATCACATGATCTAAAAATTATCACAAATAAATGATGATAAATATTGGGAAAATACATATGATAAAATTCTATTTAAATTTCTACATGTGTGATATATGCCACCATCAAAATTCATACTCAACTCTTTCTTACCTCAAGTAAAATTGGATAAGTATGGGAAAACACTATGAAAAGGCCTGGGAGCCCAACTTTGCACTTTCATATATTTTTATGCACTTAGGAACGTCACCTAAGATTTAGTACATATCAAATAAGGAATAATTTTATCACAACCATATGACCAATTCCTCCTGAATCTTCTATAAGTGGTAATGGTGATGTTAGCAAGCTACCTACTCAATTTTTTGCCATTGGACCAGAAAGTCTAGATGAACATAATAAAGAAATGGATGAATAACACTCATGAACACAAGTTATCCAATTATAGAACACTTCTTATGGGGCCTATTTTACATGATTAATAATTTAGACTCATCCTAAACATCTCAAACCATGAAAACTCCAAAGATAAACCAATCCTTCTTTAAGCATACTAGGACAAGCACATTGCACACTTTGTCATTATCATTTAGACTATCAAGGAATTTCATCCACTAAATATAAAACCTCCATGACATCACCATTAAATAACCATGGCATCATCATTATAACTCTCTAACAATATACCCCTTTTTTATTTATGTTAATAACCATCATTTATAGCAATATACATCTCACCTTCCTTCTCTCTTTTCTAACACTCTCACAATAGGAACTTTATCCCCATTTTACACATTGACAAAATGCGTACAATATGATTTTTATGACCTAAAAATACAAAAAATAAGAGATGACCACCTTATAAAGGTGATACAAACTCTACTTATCTTGAGCCTACCTTTTATTTTCCTTGTCAACTTCCTCTTGCTCTATGGTAACACTCTATTCAATGAAGCCCTATAACTAATGAAGAAATAACACACAAAACCACAAAAATATGATGTAACTAAACAATAATCATATGAGAGGGACCCCTATTAAGATTTATGATCCATTTCACATCTTGAAAATCTTTAGATCTCCACACACCATGAAGAAACACCATACATGGTTACTAGCCTTCTCTCTCAAGCTACCATCACACACTTATAGACCAAGATTTAAGCATGCACATCTTTGGGAACCCATAGATCCTATAACCTAATTTAGGCCTATTTTCCCTTAAGCCAAATACTGAGAAAACCAAGATCACTCAAAAATCTCTAATTTGAATTTAACATACCTTCAAACCATAATACCACCTAGAACATGCTATAATAAGGTCAATAGATATTTATATGAAAAAATATCATCTTGACAACTCAAAAACCCTCATTTTCCATCTATGAATTTTTAATATGACCCTATATACTAATCAATATGTAGTCATAAACATCATGACATCACCTAAACATATATACCACCTAGACATGCATTCTCCAACTAAAAACACTCATCTCTATCCTTCTAAGACCTTCTGAAGAACATCACAACAACACTTGATTCTTCACTAAAAGGATTATTTTAAGAAGCATAGATAAATACATCCTTTACACCACTATTTTCTAAAATAAAGTGAATCTAGGAGTGGCCCAAATCTACTCAGTAACTAAAATATTCCTCTTATATCTATAAGACTTCTTGCTCTTATTATTCTGCTTCTTATTTTGAATTATGATAACTAGTTCCTTTTCTATATCATTCTCCTTCTCTTCTAAGATATAATTGAAAAAAAATGGAGCAACTATGGAATATTTACATACATTTTCATTTGAATAATCAACCTTACAACTTGGAACCTCATCACCAGGTACTAAAAATTGATATTCTTTGAATGATACTTGCTCAATAATAAAATAATGTTTACTTGGATCCATACACATTTTAGAACTTACCTCAACTAGCACCTTGGTCTTCCATACACATTTCAGAACTTACCTCAACTAGCACCTTGGTCTTCTCCTTGAGCTTAGTCTCTTAATTCTCAACATGAGTAGACAAAGATATCCCTTGACACTCTTTAATTTATGTAGCATTTTCCACCATATAATAAATATTACTTAGACCTGGATTCTCATCATGACTTATACTTATCACCTTTAGTCTCCATGAGTCAACTTGCCTTCTACCTTGCATTGTAGGATCCTGATAAAACCTATTTTGTCTTGTATGCATTTACTTATATAATTTAGTAATTTGACCAATATTTTTAAATCTATATTAAATAATACTCCTTAATGGAAACTCAACTTGTGTTACCTTGTTTAGACAAAAACTATCAATGTGTTTAATGTCATGACAACTAAGGAAAACTACTCTTTTTGAATAACACTCACCTTACATTACCTTATTTGGATAATGTTTAATAAATTTTACCTTATCAAGTTAGTTAAAACACTCAACCTTAATCACACTCTTTCACTGATGACCCACATAATAGTTTCATGTATACTCATTTCTAACAGGGCTCTTGCATTTTCTAGCTTTATGCCCAAACTAATTACATGTATAGTAGTAACCATTGAAATATTCATAACTCATAGCATTTGGTTATCTAATATTATTTGTATTTATTTTTCCAACACCTTCGTTCCTTATCTGATATTTTATCTTTAAAGGATGATCCACCTTTTTCCCATTGATATAAATGTAAACTTAAGAAAAAACTTTAAGCTCGTCATTTAAACCCAATCTAGATCTATCACTAGATAAGTTTTGACTCTTTAGGAGATAATCTAGATCACTAGAACATTTATCAAACATAACAAATGATTTTACCTTGATTTAAGACTTCTCTAACTCATCTTTCAAAGACACAATCTCAAAAGTATATCTTGATCATTCTTCTTCCTTGGCTCTTATATTTTTAGACATGGATTCCAACTTAGAATTAATAAATAATACCATCATGCTCTCTAGATTCTTCAAACAATTTGCCTCAAACACAGTAAATTATTCCTCATAGTCCTTAATTTTATATTTCATCTTCTTATTGATCTTCTTATCAATATTCATTTATTCAATATCATTCATCAATTCAACCTCAGAGTCCACCTCATCTCTATCAACATCTTAATCACTCCAAGTAAACTCCTTTTGATGTGAGAAACTACATTCCACAGCTATGAACAGGGCTTCATATTCAATAGGACCATCATCTTCATGATCATATTTAAATTCACTAACTTCACTCTCATCTAATTAGCTACAATATTATTTGGTGTAACGACTCTTCTTGTCCTTGAAGTACTTCTAGTTGTCATACCTTATAAATCCCTTTTTATTTTATCAAACTTGAATGATCTCTTACCATCATCATGGCCTTGATCATGCTCTTCATCATCATCCTTACTATAATAATGAGGGAACTTATTATAAAAATGTCTTATCTCTCCATAATTGAAACATTTGATGTGTAGTTTACCTTTATACTTTCTTGAACCTATTTTCAAATTTTCTTGAAATCAAAGAAATTAGTTCATCCTCATATATATATAAAATGTCATCCTCCTTGGGTTTCTTACCTCAGAAATTCTTCTTTGGATTCATATCTATATTTAATTTTGCTTCCTTTTTTAGTGGTATATCATCATTGTTCCTCATCTCATAGGTAGTAAGAGTGCCATGCAATTGATCTATATTCAACTAAGTAAGATTATTAATTTCATCTTTAGAAGATACTTTTGGATCAAAATTAAGGGATAGAGACCTTAATACTTTTGAAATATAGTAGTCTCTTCAAGGTTCTCTCTAATACCTCTAATAATTTTCAAAATATCATTAACTCTATACAAAAAAGATGCCACAAAATCTTCTTCATTCATCTTGAGACTTTCAAATTGCCTCCTATGAGTCTGTAACTTAGCAAGCTTGATATTTGAATCTCTTTCATAATTATTTGAATTTTTTCCCATATATATTTAGCATATTTACAATGGATTACCTTGGTATATTTTGTTTTTGAAAGACCACAAGTGATAACGTCCAATACTTTAGAATTATTTTCAAACAACTTTTTTGTAGTACTAGATGGAGTATTAGGAGTAACATAGCCATCCACAACAAATTTCCATACATAAAACCCTAGGTACATATTGTATGTTATCATACTTGAACTAAAAAATAAATAATTGGATCCATTGAACATTGGTACTTACTTAGGGGATAAACCTCCTTAATGACTACCATATTCTACCTTGGATCACCTACAAGTTGTCAAGTATTTACCAAAGGACCCACTCTGATACCAATTATTAGAGGTAAAATCATTAGGGGGGTGAATTAGTGATCCCAGATATTTTAATTTCAATTCAAATATTTTCAAACTATTAAATAAACAACATATATCAACTTGATCAAGCAACATAAACAAGGGAGCTCATTCATTCAATGCATACACAAGATCAAACACATAACACATAGTTCATGTGGGAAACCCTCATGGTGAATAAAACCCACTATCAAGTTTTTAACTCATAGACTAATTTTCCTATAATAAATTATAAATAAGATATTGGTTAACTCCTTTTGACCAAAAAAACTTCATCAAATCCTCATGACCAAAGATCTTTAATGAAACACATGTTTCACAAGGAGCAACTACCCATAAAGAAGATCAAGTCATCTAGACCCTCCTTTTAAGTGAAAACCTAAAACTTATAACTAATTTATTCAACACTTGATGATATCTCTTTGATTATCTAACCCCTTCACAAACTCATACATGCCTCTCACATAGGCATGTCATAATCTCACTCCTTCAATCAAGTATGCTCATATGCACACTCAAACCTATTCTCATATTATTAAATTTCAAGATCACTACTTTTACATCATAAATATGACCTAAAATTCATAAAACAATCATCAATTTTCTCTACTAATCAACCCATACAATGGGTACATCTACTCTTCTTTGTCCTTCACTTCAATGCTCACTATTCACACAAGCCTTTTTAAAAATCTACAAATCATCATATTTGATTTCAATATTAATAGAGTACTCATGAAATAACATGTCCAAAATAATAATTATCATCAAACACACATTCCTTCACCCTTAACACATCTTATATGTGTCACACTTAAGCGCAACTCTCTTTCAAATAGGCCTAAGTTACCTTTTAGGTCTTATGAAGACCCATTTACCTCTTTGACACTTCTATAAGAAAACTAAAAATAAAGGACAAATTAAAATTTCATTAACCCATTATATAAGACACCTTTGACATCCTAAAATTATCACATTCACAAAAACACTCTTCTGGTGAAGAAAAAATTACTCAAATAATATTTTGTGTACACAGTCACCATGAATAAATACATAATCAATTTCTAAATTTTTGTTCATACTACAAATAATTGGTCAAAAATTCATAATTAACATATATCATCATCATGTAGTATAAAACATTAAAAAATAGCTAATTCAACATGATAGATTGTAACAACATCAAAATGAGCTCAAATATCCTTCTCGGGTCACTTGGAGAATATTGTCAAACACACAGTCAAATTTGGACCTTCATAACATTGACTATATATAATATCATATCTTCAATTATATATTTAAATAAGTACCTTGGATTGATATACCACTTTTATTTTTACACCATGAGAAAATTTTTCATAGACTAAAAGATATATCTCAAAAACCAAACATTGGTTTTTCCTTTGTTAAATTCAAATGGTCATAATTAAACATCAAACACTATTCTATCATCTCATATCCTCACTGATTTAGTTAAATAATGAACCATATATATTATTGTATGAATATAAAACTTTAACTTATATTACATCAATTTCAAACATTAAACCTCAAAGATTTGACCTCATCTTGTGCAATCTTATAATATTGACTCAATGTGCACTATCAATCTCTACAAATCAGCCAAGTCTTTATATTATAGTGTTCACCTTTATATCTTGATCAAAACCCCCATGATCAAGAAAAATAGAAACTTTACATGAATTATGATCAATTATACTGTTAAACATCATGCACTTATTAGCATCTTGTTTAACATGCATTGTTAGATTAATCTTGTATGATTGCCTATGCAATGTTGGATCTTCATTTGGTCCTTGTCCTTAACTTTGTTAACCAAAAAACACTTTGACCTATTTAACTTGATGAAAACCATATATATTAACTATATTAATGTCTAAAATCCATTATATATCCATCTCATCTTGATCTTTAACATCATCCAAAATAGACTATGGGGACCATTACAATCTATCTGTAAGGTCAACTTTTCACCTCCATATCTTTTACTTCGTTCAAGCGCATGTTCTAAGATTTTGATAATATGAAATAATTAAATATTATAATATAATTAGGTGTTAATATAATCCTAAAACCATCACATGTGTGAGATATAATGACATCAAAATACTCACTCATATTTTTCTCTCACAAATCCAACTATTTCAAGAATTGATTGGAAAGGCCAACTTTGAACATGCATATCTTTTGTTGTGCTTTATCACCTGACCTAAAATTTAGTGAAAAATAAATAGGAACAATAATAAATAAACCAAGGTGATCAAATTATTTTAAAACTATCTCACATGAAAAATATGACTACATCAATATGCTTACTTAGCTCTTCTTGTCACATTGCAAATTTAGCTATGGGAAAACATAGTCAAAATATTTGAGAGCCTAAATTTGTACTTACATATCTTTGGTTTCACTTCATTTCATGAATTTATAATTTTTAAATATAAAATAGGGAAATTTTTCTATCAAAACCATATGACTAACTCACCTTAACTCATCCACATCTGTCAATGGTGACTTTAACAAACTACCTACTCAGATTTTCTACCACTAGACCCAAAATGTCTAGATGAAAACAATGATCAACTAGATTAAATCCACTCATAAAAAAAAAACCATAAATTATATAAAACATATTATATGACCCCTTTCACATGGTCAAATAACCATACTCATTCCTAAACATAGCTAACCATTCTAAAAGTAAGTATCAACTAAGCCTCCTTCAAGCATACTAGGACAAACAACTTGCACACTTTATCATTATCACTTAAACTATCAAGGAAATTCATTAACTTACCTATAATACTTCATGACATCATCATGAAATAATTTAAAACTATATATAAACTATTAGTCTCTATTTTGCCTCATCTATATCCATTGGCAACTAAACCTATACTTGATCCTACACACCTACCTATCTAAGAGTAGTATGTCTCAATAGAAAAACTTGTACCCACCAGTGTACATACTCTGGTATCACCCCCACATTATTTATACCTATTATATAATACAATATAACTTATATAATTATCCCATAGTTAAACACAACTATACTCCTTTGAATCACTAGTGGTTCATGGTTAATCTCTCTAGTAGCATGTGCAAACCACCTAGGATTTGCTAGAATATCATGAATCATAAAAAAATATTAGATCATTGTGTTGAGATTGTACTCCTTGATCATGTGAGTCTACCTTCATATAATGAATCATTTGTATGTCATAAATGTCATGTACTAGGCATACTAAGGCTAATGTAGCTAATATATAAAATAAAGCCACTGGATGAAAAAATGGGATGTCAGCTCATTGAACATACATCAGTATAAATAAATATAAGTCTAATTCATGTCTATGGCCAATCATAATATAATGTCTCTTATGGGTACCTAACCCATATCCCACCTATTTGATTATTTATAGATATGTATTCCCATCACCAAACCATGAGTAATGTGTAATATCTAATGTTATAGCCTCTTTGATAGGCCACCATGTGAAAATATGTATATATCTAGGCCAATACTATTAACCCCCATGAAAATATCATAACATCATCCATCATTTTATGTATCACTCCTCCTAGGCCCATGTGTAATAAATGACTGCTCTTATCATGTATTAATATGATACTAAAAAATAATCATCAGTACAATGACCTCCTAGTCAATCAATGTGGGTGGTGATGGAGCCTTCAAGGCTTAGTCATCATGTTTCAAGCCAATGTAAGTCTCTAATAGATTAATACTAATGAATTCATGAACCATGGGAATATTTAAGAATCTATTTAATTCTAACACTACCTTCTACCATAATGGCTAAGTCTAGAGTAATCTATGTTTGCTTATAGGAAGATTTAGTATACACAAGATGTCCTCTAGCATAATTATGGTTTCCCCTATTGGTAGGTGGAATGTTAATGTCTATGAGTGCCATCACTCTACAAGTTCACTCAAATAGGCATGGTCAGATATAAACATAAGTATCTATGAAACATATAGTAAATTAAATGCATGAAGAAAAATGACCATGTTCTCAATCTAAATTCACATTTTGAAATAATGTGAATGTTTCTCTTGTGTCATAAATACCACAAGCCACCCTTGAACCCACAATAAGATTAGCATTAGCCTACGCTAATATATAAATAAGTGAAAGTGTCTACCCATATTAAATAGATTCACCCCATACAAGTTTATCCTACTAATGCCTTAGTCCAATTTTTTTTAGTAAAGTCTCCATTTTCTCTTTAACCTTAAATAGTGACTTTGCCTATTTTTGTAAAATTTCTGATTAGGCATTTTTTATGTTTTTCAATGAAGTTACTGATTCATTGAATTTCATTGATTTTAGGCTAAATGATCATTTATTGCCACCCAAAAAAATGGATACTTTGCATTTTTCTCAAAATCACCAAATGTGTGAAATCTATCATTTTAAGGAAAAAAAGCTGATATTTTTTCATGAAGTCATCATTTACCTTGGTCGAAGCCATCATTTTTCCTTCCACAAAAATAATGACTTTACTATTTTCCTAACTATCGTAAACATTAAATGAAAAATAAATACACCTAATGACTAGGTAAGTTCACCTAATAAAGGCCCATTATGTGGAGGTTGTCTATGCTCCCTCACTCAATTGTTAATGTGTCTACATCCTCATCCATATGCCATTTATTTCTAATGACTTTTGAAACACTAGAGCTCAATTTTGTAAAGGGTTTGGGTGAAGGTGAATCATTTTCACCCCATGGGGTGAATATATATCCTAAAAATTGGAATTTTACACCCCTTAGTGTCTAAGTTTCCTTTTTCTCAATCTATGAGGTTTATTCTTCATCTCCATGGTATATTTTACATTTTATTTCATCCTATGTTCCTTATTTATTTGTCATTGTATCACTAGAACATTTTATACATCCTCTTCTAAGACATGTTTAACAACATTTTTTTATAGCTATACCAAATTTTAGTTTGAATGTCTATCTTCATACTCATACTTGGAATATAATCATGTTTTTATTCTTTTTCATCTCATCATTGATCCATTTTAAGGGTTTATTCTATAAGCTCCCTTTGCTAATTTTCCTAGATGTAGTAAATTTTTTTTTGACTAATCAATGATCTATTTTGCCTTCCTAGGGAAAAATAATTTGTATTCACATGATCAAAACATTCCATACCAAGGAAAATCCTTATGTACATGATTATAACTACCTTTGGTAAAATCATTATTTTTTGACCTATTTTCCCTATTGGGGAAAATACCTATACAAATGATTATAACTACCTTTGGGAAAATCATTTTTTCAACCTATTTTCCCTAATGAGGTAAATAATTGTGTTAATGATTATAAATATCTTTTATAAAATCATTATTTTTGACTCTACCTACCCTATAGGGGCACATACTTATGCCACTGATTATAATGACCTTTGGGTAAATCAATGTTTCATTTTATGTTGCCACTAGATCATTTCATTTACTTCAATTAAAGGGAATATTCAACTGTATTTATCACCTGATCCATGAAGGGGGCATCCATGGATAATCAACTACCTTTTGGTGTATGCACCTTTCATCTTAATATATTTTTCATTATTTAAAAATAGGCTATTATGCTTATGTCTTGTAATGCCTTCTTAAATAGAGGAAAATTGTAGACACTCATTTTTGGACACATTATGTGTCTATAGTGGACTTAAAATTTACTTATATAAAATGATGTCATTTAATATTATAAATCACCTAAAAATCCCAAATTTATCTGCACATCATACATATGTGCCTATAATTATGTTGAGGCTTCCTTATTTTGGGTATTACCCTTTACGAAATGATAACCTATCTTGGATTGAACCCTATTCAAATTATGACCTAAAATTTTGATAAATTGGCCTTTTGATCTATTAACACAAAACACTATAAAAAATCCTAAATTCTAGAAACCTTATGTATGATTACTTTTAAAAACTTCAATTAATTTATTAAGTAAAATTTCCATGTTCAATTAGGAAATTACATTTTCTAAAAAAGGAAATTTTTAATAAAGATGAGGTCAGACTCAAAGGAATTAATAATATCTCTTATAAATGCCTAAAATTCAAATAAAAAGTGAGTCACACCTCATAAATATTTTCTATGAGTTGTCTAGCCTCGTAAATAACTTTTATGATTTGTCAATCATTCATAATTGATTTGACCCTACATAGGATTAATCTAAACTTAACCAAGGTTAAAACTAAACCTAAGCACACTTGAGTTATATTTAGTTTTATAAAATATAAGTGTAATTTCCATGTCAAAATAGGCTCTCATGTCAAATTTATAATTTTAGATTAATTAAGGAGAAGCTTCACCAAGCCAAGACAAGACAAGCCTTAAGTGGTCTTAGATAAGTGCTACTCAAATGGAAACTGCATTGATGAAGGTCTCTATTTCCTACAAACTAAGCATTAACATCCTCTATGCAATTGAATGAGAACTAGTTTGATAAGGGAGGTAACATAGTTTTGTGTTTTATCTTCTTTTTTTAATTTGTTTTCATTACGTTAATATCACCCAAGTACTTAGGTATGACTAGTCTAGTTTTTATTTTATTGTTTGATTTGAATTATATTTTGATTTAACTAGCAAGAAACTAATGAAATTTGGCTCTTTGGATTCCTAATTATACAATCGTTTTCTATTTTTTTTCTATTTATCTATTCAAATTTTTCTTGTTGATTCATCTCCAAGATAACCACATATGGGGAAAGTTTGTATCCATATATCCATTGAGTGTTTTAGACCATTCCCAACTTAGTATCATCCAAAAATATTCTAGAATATCTACCACTTTGATGTTTATTATTGTTTTAAATATAGTTTATAATGTTAATTTCATGTGGGAAATCAATAACTCCCTAATTATTTTAACTTTAAACTTGTCCAATTGAACAATAAACTTATAAGATTGAATTGGGGTTAGACCCATTTTTACACAAAATAATACTAAAATTACATTATCCAAGGCTCTTGAATCAACTAAAAACTATGATAATTATTTCCAAATATCCTAATAGTTAGGATGAAAATAAGAACTTTAACCTTGTTATTATTAATAACTATGGTAATACGTGTCATATTGTTTTGTCCTAGATTAGTTTTCAGTCAAAGATATTAAGAGTAGGTCACATTATTTTATGATTTGGGATAATTCACATAGTGTTATATTTAACTTGGTCACTTTCATAACCTTAAATATTTTGTAGCAAATTTTACTAAGGACAAGTTTTTATTCTATTGTGGGATGTTATTTTATACCATTTATGGGTGGAGGATCATTGTTCACTTTTTGATCGATGGGAGTAACACCATTATTTGGTAGAGTGGAAATTTTGAGGAGTTGTTACTATTTCCTAATTTTAAATGCATATTTATTACTCTGACACTATTAAAAATCATTAAGTTCATTTTTTTTTTTCCTATGAGTTGTTATCTTCTTAACTAGGAAAGTCAAAGGGCTCATGCATCATGGAAGTGCTAAGAGAATTAGGCGTATTACATGACTCAAATGTGTTAGTTGTAATATATTGGTTTGAGAAAACCTAATATCCATACAAAAATTTTTAAACATGAAAAATGTTCTACATAAATTAATTTAATATAACTCCCCATGTTGAGTTTTGTTTTGCACCCTAAACTAGTTGGGTAAAACAAGATCACAAATGTTGATCTTAGTTTAATTATTTGATCATAGCTAAATATTATTGTTAGGATGGATAAATGGTAAATTATATATATATTAGGTATATTTTATATTTTAGGTTTCCCCACGAACATTCCAACTTGTCTTTGATTCGTACCAAGTCACTACTAAGTTTTTGGACCATTTGATGTATGGAATCTAACTCATTTTCTTACAGTCTTGTGGCACATTTTGGACATTTTGAATGACAAGGACTAAATATTACTTTGTAATTTAATTATTGATTATTGAATAAATAAAGTGTTGTTTTTTTTCTTTTATCTCAATAGTAGTTAATTATTGACTAGAATTAGATATGACACTAGAACATTCTAAATAACATTTATTATCAAGGTCAAATCCAATAGGTTTAGGTTGATGTCTAGGATTAATATGAGCATTTATCCTTGTGGGTTTAGATATAAAAATACATTAATTTCATCAAAATAATCCAACATTAAATCTAAAATGAGGGAATTTATTTGGATGAATATTATCATACATTTTTAGTGTTAGTTGAGCATCAATATTGTACAAAATTGTAATATTATTGTACATATTTTTAAATATCATATTAAAGGTTATAATTGGCCCATTAGGTTCCATAATTATTATATAATTATTGGTATAACACATTGGGTATTAATATCTTTTGAAAACTAAACTAAAAATGTACTATTGAATATAATACATCTAGTGATTGAGTTCTCATCGAGGTTTAGAAACTAATCATATGCAATTTCTTACATGGTGAAAGAAAATAATCAAAATTCCACATACTCATATTACATGTTTAAAATTATCAATACAATGTCATATTTTTTAATTTTCTCTTCAATGGTATGTAATCAATTAGGTTTCAACTAGGGGAGGTATATTTTAGGATTCATGTGTAGATCATGGACATCCCCAACAATACTAATTGTTGATCCTACTAACCAATCTATCAATCTAAATAGATTTAAATTGAAATGTGTGGGTAAGATAGGATTATTCCTACAGATTATAAGTTTTATTATATTAGTAATATTTATTTCATGCGTATATAATGATGATAATAACATGGAACCCAACATAGGCTTATACTTAATGATGCATGAGGGGAGATCTAGGTTATTTTAGGCCTAAAAACTACATATATGCATTGGGATTTGAATGAAATGCATAGTTTAATCCCTCATTAAACTACCGTCTTCCTTTACCATTTATGTGGATGTTATACACACCATAAAATGAAATGGTATCAAACCCTATCATTTTAGTATTATCAAAGATAATCCAAGGAACAAATTATAGTATTGGACTCTTCTACATAGTTTGATTAGAATAGTTCAGTGAGCAATGTAGATGTTAACACATTATAGATATTTCTCCTACATATAAACTTAAAATTATCTCCAAATCTTTCCACTATTATCCAAAATATATATCCACAAGTAATCTTAAATACTAAGAGATAATTAGATCAATTAAAAACAAAAGGGAGAGAAAGTTATGGTAGAAAATAAGCCTTTCATACTTCATTGAGATACTCTTACATAAATTACTTATTAAAATGAATAATAACCTACATATATTTGTATATCTTAGCTTAAATCTAAACTAAAAAAATATGGTAGATAGTATAATTAAACGTTCTTTATGAATATGATCTCCAAAGCATCAATTTTGCATGATAAATCACACATAAAAAGGCTAACAACATCACATTCATCCACAATGATCTTATTAATAAAGTTAGCTAAATAAGTAACTCAAATTAGTATCTTAATCAACCTAAATAAATCCACAAAAAATATTCATAGTTCTTACCATAATCAATGAACATAAAGATTCTACAATGTCAATACTAAAAGTTAAGGAAGCGAAAACATTAGGAAAAATCATGAACATCTAGATAATTTTGAAGTTATCCATATTTTCATTAAAATATTACTCCTTAAGAAAATTCATAATAGGTAATTTAATAGAAACCATGGACTCATTCCTACTATCAAAAAATAGTTCACTACAATAATTATGATTATTTAAAAAGACAAATACATCATAAGAGAGAGGGGGCTAAATCCAATAATATACAAAGTTCCTAATTTGGGACAAAAAACATGAGCCCAATCCACTTTATTGGAAATAATTAGCGAAAATTTTCCCGACCATTTTTATCTTTTTTGATCTTCATATTTCCTCATTAGAGACTAATTCCAAATGTTCCCATCATTGTATGGAACCTACTTCATCTTAATTTATAAATAAATTCAACTTTACAACAACCTCTTTTAAATATAAGACATAATTATAAGATCATAAAAAATTATAGTGTTTCAAAATTATAAAACAATATTAATGATAATTACCTTCCCTTACATTATACTATGTTCTTGGATAGGTTTTTCAAGTGTTATCCTAAGAACTTCCATCTTGGGGAGTGTCAACCTATGAAATCCCAACATTCAAAGCACTAGCTTGAGAACTATTAGACTAATAAGAACTTTTTTAAAAATCATATATAACTTTGGCACATCCTTGGTAATACTCTCTTACCCTATAATGATAATTAGAGATCTAAACACCATGTTTACCTTAGCTAACTAGGTTGTATGTCTAGCCAAAGGGGTCTATAATGTACCTCTCATAGAAAATTCTCTTTCTATCTTCTTGTTAGAATTGTTTACCAAGTTAATGATTGATAAACTACCTCCTATATTTTCCTCTTTGATGGTATTATTTAATTCATCCATAAAACTATCCAATTTAGCTAAAACTATAGTAAAATAATCAAGTTTATCATTTTTCTTAAATAGTGAAATAATTCCCACAACTTTAAATAATTGAAAAACTATGTCAATTACACTATCAATGGATTGAGTAATGGTATTCATTTCTTAAATCCATTATTATAATGAATTTATCATATAGATCGTCTAATTTTGACATGCTCTAATGTTTTTCTTCTCTTTGGTCCCATATTTTCATGTTTGACTCTACTATTTAATTCATATATAAAATTATTGAATTTAGCTAAAATTTAGTGAAAGAATCAACTATACCATTTGTCTTAAATAAAGAAATAATTCCCACATATTGAAACAATTGAAAAATTGTGTCAATTACACTATCAATGAATTGAAGACATGTACTCATCTCTTCATTCTATTCTTGTAATGAAATAATCATATGGATCATAAAAATTTTACATGCCCTATTTCATATAGGGTCATAAGATTCAGCTATGGAAAGAATTTCTTCTTGACAAAATTGGTTGTATTCATCAACTTAACCTCAAACTTGACAATACGATATAAATAAAGTATCACCTTATATTTCCAAAGTGTGGTTTTCCCCTTCGCCCAAAAACTATTAGACAAGAATTAATACAAATAATCAAGTTACTATTTTAATTCTATGGAAATAGTCTCAATCATTGATGCATGTATTATAGTTTTAAATTTATACATTCTATGTTTCATCCATTTGACAACCCTATTTTCTAGCTCACTAGTTCTAGCCACCAGTGATTTAGGTATTCCCTAAATTTATCTATCTCCCTTCATCTTCCCTTATTATTTATTATCAACCTAAAAAAGTCTTCCTCAATCTATGAATACTTGGTTATTTTCATATGATAATATGTAAGAGGCTATAACTCTATAAAATTTAATTCTATCATTTTTGGTCTTTGTATACCTCTTAGATTTGCATCACTAATAAGCTCTTTATAATTTTGAAAGTTAAAGAGGATCAATTGCAATGACTTTATTTTGAATGCAAATACTAATTGAATGATATGAATTTTCCTTTTGAATGATATGATATGAAGTTAGATATTTTGTTCATGCAACTTAAATTATAAGGTGTCCTTTTGCATTTATTTGAAAGTCTTTTTCTAGTTGAACATTTGATTTAAGGCTAATTTTTAATGGGTTTATAAGGTGATTGTATACCATACACATGTCGTTATTTATCCTAGTGTGTAATATTTATTTGAGTTGAATCAATGTGTGAGTATCTTTAGGTTATCCATTGTTCTCTTTATGAGTAGTTCAAGGCCTCATGGTCTTTGGTATTTATGATATGTATTCATAACTATCTAGTACATAGGAAATATCATGATGACACACATCTTAATATGATTGATTCAAAACCACAAACTATCAGGTATATTTAGCTTTGTGTGCAATGTGAAGTGGTAATTACATGAAATTTTGACACATAGAACCTCTAGATTAGATATTTGATTCACCATATTTGATCTCTATGTAAATAATTTTATAAATTTTGAGGTACAAGAGTGAAAAATTTTAGAAAAATGGTTATTAGTGATAGGCTCAAAATTCTTAGAATTTAAATATTCATAACATTTTAATGTAATATTTGTGATGGTCTAAAGGTTTGAAAATGTGAAACAAATAAATATGTGGTATGATTTGATTGGATTAGAGCCTCAAAGTAAAATAGGTTTGATGCAGGGCTAAAGAGAGTATGTAATACATGTCGAATTAATATAAAACACTTAGAATGTTGTGATAATCTCATATCATCACAACCTTTTAAAATAGTGTGAGGTAATGTGAACACAATAAAATAATGAAAATTCCTACACAATTAAATTATTAATTTAGTGATCAAATAGTTATAATTTGGCTAACTAAAATAAATAATTAATGTTGCAAAGAAGTGTGAAGAAGATAAAAATCTAATTTTAAAGCCTCAAAATTCATGTTGTTTAAGTGGATTTTAATTTTTATTTAAATTTAAATATTAATTACTAAAAATTAAAATGAAGATAGGGCTTATGGTTAATACCTATGGATTATAATATGTTGTGTACTACTTTGAATCTAGTGACTATGAGAACTTCTTTTTGGCTGGGAAGAATAACCTGCACACATATAAACACTTGACAAAAAAAGATTAATGGATATTTGGGCTAGTTACCTAGTCACAAACCAATTATGATAAGTTGTAATCTTCCTCAAATGAATGTCATCTTACTTGTTTACATAATCAAGTGGATAAACAACATATGAAACTACAATAGATAAAAGATATGATAACAATAATAATTAAGATTCAATCTTTGATTAAGTTATCAATATAATCATACTATTCATCCCAATAAGCCATATCAAAGTCTATATTATCCTATATAATAATGAATTAATCTTTAGTTTCTTTGAAATAGGCCTAATAAATAATATAATATAGAGCTAACTCTAAGGTTATGTCATTATGATTATCAAATAGGAGTTGGGATA
Organism: Torreya grandis; assembly: GCA_037957365.1. NCBI lineage: Eukaryota > Viridiplantae > Streptophyta > Pinopsida > Cupressales > Taxaceae > Torreya > Torreya grandis. Next base: position 876,458 of record JARHVA010001708.1, on the reverse strand, counting down.
ATATAGGGATATATGTGGTATTGATTAAATCATGTAATATGCTTGTTAGAATCATATACATACAAAGGCCATATTTAAAATGATATAAGAAAAGTAAGGATTGTAGATAAGTGTCTAGGATTAAGGTCTTAGGTTCTAAAAATTAAACACAATGGATCAATGTCAATCTTGATAGGATCGGTGTTGATCTATAGAATCAATGCTGATTTAGAATGAATAAATGTCAATTCTCTCTAACTAAGCTTAATTAAAATAAAGAATAAATGAGACATATTGGATGATAGAGATTGATCAATAAATATTAAAGGATATAGATAATATTCTAAAGATTAAATAAATAGATAACAACATAAAAATTGATATAAAATGAAATAATAAAATATGATGACTTACCTTCGATCCACTTGCAAATAGAATGAAACTTATCCACAAACATAGGTAGTCTTTCAAGTTAGTGATAGAGGATATTGATTGAATGTATAAAATTTCTAACAGAGTGTCATTAAGGACATCTCTAATTCTCTAAAAAATATTTCAATAATTAGAGGTTCTAAGTTTCTTGATCTAGAATGCAAAGGCTAGATGGGTATTTATGGATCAACATCAATCTATAGAATTGACATTGATCATGGGTGAATCAATGAAAATCCACCCAAATTATCACTTTTTTTCAACTTTTGGTAAAATTGGCTTTAATATGCATGAAGTTATTGATAATGACACTATGTAAGTGTAAATTGGTTAGGGGGGGAGATTTATTGGGTTATAAATGGATTAGGAGGTTAGAGGGTAAAAAGTTAATAGTAAATGTAAAGTACCAAGTTATAAATGGTAAATATATTAAACCTTAGGATAGGTATTATTTAGGAGATTAAATAAAATTAAAGACCTATAACACCTAATTAATCATACATAGGGTATAAAATTATAGTGTCTATATTTGCTCCTTTTGGTGGAGTGGTATGGAATATGTGTTGTGAGATATAAACCATGAGAGGTCTATTACCCTAGGTTTATATGAGGAGGTATCCCCCATCAAACAAAATTATAGTGTCTGCATTTTCCCCTTTTAGTGGAGTGGTATGGAATATGTTTTGTGAGATAAAAACCATGAGAGGTCCACTACCCTGGGTTTATATGAGGAGGTATCCCCCATCAAACTAGGAGTTGACAGAGGATAAAGAGTGGATGATGGGTTTGAAAAATGGAATAATGGATGTGATGGGAAGATAAAAAATGAGCTAAAATAAATGCAGATGTATAACATGAAGTATACATTTTACATGGATAGGATGTAAGATAATATAGGTAGAGATGTCCTTAGGAAAATCCTATGATTAAATGTCACAAATACAAATAGGTGAGATTAAATGAAGGCTAAACAAGAGGATAATTGATAGGGTTTGGTTTATTAAAGTATCTATTTTGATATACAATGTACATGTTACTTATACACATTTATTCTAAAGGGAAAATTCACTCTTAGGACCCACTAAAGGGAGATACATAAAAGAGTACACTCCTTATGGAGGTTGAGGGATCAATAGGGATCAAAATACACAAAATTGAAATGGTGTAGGATAAATAATAAGGTATATATGGAAAGATATCTAGATAAAGCTAAAGAGTAGGACTATATGTATGCAAAATTAAAATTAGTGTAAAAAAAGGTTAATTAGAGTAGATCTAACATGAATCAATGACGATCCACCAAATCAATGTTGATCCAAAACAAATTAGCATTGATATGAAGTTAGGTATATAAACAAATTTGTTGTGGAAAAGGGCTCATTTTCTATTTGTGAAACCAAAATGATGCTTGATATCTCAAGTGATGAGTTTGTTATGAGATGAGATGGAGGATAGCGGTAATAGTTTGAGGTGACAATAATGCTCATAGGGTGAGGTAGGTCTATTATTTTATTAATATTTTGAATTTCATAAGTTTTTAGGATATTTGGGAGATAGGATAGGGGATAGGATTACAATAATATGTAATTGGATAATTGACATCAATTCCCCATAAATCGGTGATGATTCATAGGTAATTGATGTCATTTCACCTAAATGGCACCAATCTAAATAGAATGACACCAATCCATAAGGGATCAGTGCAGATTCACACAAGAAATGTGAATGGCTTAGAATAGAGTCTAGGATTAGGATAAATTAGAGTTTTTATAAAATTTTAGGCTTATAGAGGAGATTGGTGATATGCACATGTTTTAATATAGATGTGAGATCAAGTGTTTCCCTTACTAGAATGACTATAATTTGAGCTCAATAATGATGATTGGGCCCACTTAAAGGCCATAAGCCTGGGAAATGTGTGTCACTACAGGTGCATCCATTGAGACACAAGATTTCTAGTGGCTTTTATAAAGTATTTGGATTTATGACTAAGAACTTCTAGATTTCAACTAGGGATATGATCGTCATAGAGGAAGACATCTACTAGATTCTATTAATTCCAATGTAGGGAGCACCTATAGTACCTATGGATGTGTAAAGATGAGGCATAATGTTAACACCCATATATGGAAATGATGTAGATGATATCATATTTATTATTAGTGTTTTCAATTTTGAGACTTTATAAAGATCTGATATAGTGGGGAGAGGTGTACTCACTATGATGATGTTAGCAATATCCTAATATGCACTCCTAGACTCAGGGGAAGACAAATTTCTATAGAGCTTAATGGGAGTAATCATATGAATGTTAGATAGTTTTATAGATTTTGCATGGCCATTTACCTTACTGGCATATATTTATAGGGATCTCTAGGGTTGGAGGATCTAGAGGTGTTATAGATTAAATTTCATTGTCATTCTACAGTGTTGGGCTTATTAGCACATCAGCATAGTTTAGCTCATTATTACCCTATGGATATGTTGGTATGGTATGATGTAGACTAAAGCTTTAGAGGGACCCAGCAAAAGAATGAGATAAAGTACTAGAAAGAAGGTAACACAAAAAGGAGCAATGCTAGTGGAAACCACTACCCAGGATACTATTTTGAAAGAAAAAGAAACAATGAAAATGATATTGGAACTAGATGAATAATCTGGTTCCTCTTGCTGGTAAAGAATCTGGTCTAGTTCTTTGTTTTCTTGTTGTCTTCCTATGTCTAAGGTGGTGCCAGATCTCTATTTTTTTGGGTTGTGACCGGTTGTCTTTCTGGTGGTTTCAGGTCCATTTAAAACCTGTTTTTGCTACTTCCCTGTAGTATTTTTTAGACTTTGTCTGTGTTTTGGTTGCTCTATCTTTTTTCCTTATACTAGGGTTTCGGGGGCCCTTCAAAACATGCTTTTACCATAATCTAAAGCATGGCCTTCCTGTGATCAAAGGTTGATCTAGCTTGAAGTTTCATAAATGTTATTATTAGGAACATTGATTTCTATCAAGGGATTTTATAGGGATTAAAGGATATATACAATATTTGGATACCCTATCTAAGTTTTCGTGCATAGCCTAGGGTGGAGGTAGAGCTCAAAGGCATATGGAGGATTCTTGGGTGTTGGAGAAGAGGATGGATTACTTAGAGTACCTCCATTTTGGATGAGTGTTGTGATAGTTCATGTTAGTATAGGATGTTCCATGGGCCTCACACACACACACACACACACACACACACACACACACACACACACACACACACACACACACAGGTGAGATGAGAGAGAGTAGGAAATTCCAAGAGTAGTCACTAGAGATGTCCCTATAGAGGAGCAATAGGTGTCATCAAGAGAGGATGTAGAGGATTAAAGGTACACTCCCTCATATATAACATGGTGGGCCAAGTAATGTGTAGTGAAGTTTGATAGGGTGGTGCATCCATATTAGGTGGGAGGGGATAAAGAGATGGAGGAGGTAGCTAAGGATGAGATGGGAGATGAGGAAGATAGGGGAGAGGATGGGTGAAATGAGGAGATATATGTAGTAGATCTTATCATGGATAGGGATACACTGAGGGATCTATGTATCACGTTATAGGGATAGTTAGTTGTAGCACAAGGAGTGTTGACCATAGTAAGAATAGAGTGGGATACCCTTCAAGCTTAATTAGATACATTAAATGTGGGGCTTGACTCATTGTAGATGAGTCATGATATGGTGGTGGAGGAGAGGGATTGATATAGGGTAGAGAGAAACATTTTAAGGTGGAGCGAGGGGGAGAGAGAGTCATCAATATAGATGGTTAGAGAGGTGGTGGGGCTGAGCACTTGACAGATGGGGACTATGAGCATTAAGTGATATAAGGATCTAGAAATGGAGATGAGATACTATAAGAAGATCATTTTAGATCATCTTCCAAAGACTCCCCATTATGTTACTCATATATTTGTATAGGGTAGGTCTTCTAGGTACACACATAGGGTCAGTGAACATGGGGAGTATATCCCAAAAGAGAGATAGGGATAAGGACAAAGGTGAAAATGGATGAGATGAGAGTGGAGATATGGGTGGATCTCTTTCAAGCATTCACTTGAGAAGTATATATTTTAAAAAGTATCCCATTTATTTATATTCATTATATTGGCTAGAGAGCCATAGACATGTATATAAATACTTTGATGTACATTGATTATTTATATGATTCATGATTATGGATTATGTATGTTCATGGATTATACTTTTATAGATGCTTACATTTTATGGATTATGTGATTATGGATTTAGATTATGTGATTTATTATGTTTTGTTACATGTGATGGATTTATATTGAAAATGTTTATGGATTATGGGTATTATGAATTTAATTTAGTTTATGAATTATGGATTTTTGACATGATGTGAATAGATTGTGTAATGATGGCTTTTACATGTTATAAGATTTATTATGGATCATGATTATATTATGGTGGATGTGTTTTCAATATATGGATTACTGCTTAAATTGTTTATCATTAAATTAATATGGATGTGACTTTGATTATGGATTTAATGAGTTGCTTAGGTTATGGATTATGGGATTTTATGTAAAAATGCTTATGTATTATCGATGAATATTTGATTATTGATTATAGATTTTATGTGATGTCTTTATGGATTATTTATTTAAAACTTTAAAATGGCTTAAATCATGATTTGGATTTATGATTATGGACTTTGGATCACATTATGGATTATGAGTAATGTTCATGGATTATGATTATCATTGATGTAAACTATAACTTGTTGATTTTATGTTTATATATTTTTGAATTACTAGATTAGGATATGTGTTAATATAAGTGGAATTTTTTTTAATTAATTCAATTTATAAAGGGTGCTTTGTTTGTTATTGGCTCATATGATGACCCAAGAAAGCCACTTGAAAGGAATGCATGTGCATCCTTAACCAAATTCTAATAGAAATTCTAACATCTCTAAGTAAACTAAGTGCTGGATCTTTGAGATTTGATTTAGGATTTGATAGAATGTGGATTCTAAGAAGAAGATGCTTCTATCTTGCAGACCCAAAACTAAGGTGAAACTTGGATTCTTTTTTTCCCAATCCATGTAGACTAATCAATGCAGGAAGTATACTAAATTAAATAAAGTTGATCAATGTGGGAAGGTTTATAGGGATATTTTATACATGATAGACATATTTCAAGGGAATGATCTATATTTTTAGATATGCCTGCTTTAAATATTTGTCCTTCAAGGGAGTAGTCTATGCTTTTGATATTTTGTATTATTTTGTAGTTTTTAAGGATTTACCTATCTGTCATTTAAGGGAGAAATCAATTTACTTTTATTTTTCTTTTGTAGATGATTTTATTTTAATTTTTTATCGCAAAATTATTTTTACTTCTTGATGGATTATCCTCAGGTATCTTATTATAATTTTCCAAAGCTTTGATACACAAGATAAAATAATTTTCTCAAGATGAATTAGTGATAGGGATGGATTTTAGGGAATAATGATTTGGAGATCCTTACCATTATAGGTGAATATTATCCAATTAAATAATTTTATGAATAGATTTTGGGTACTCATATTCAAGGTTATCATATGTATTTATATATCATTATTTGGTATAAGAAAAATAGGGATATGAGACCTAGAATATAAACTAGGTAGACTAAGGTGATTAAGATTTATTAACATTAGAAAGGATGGAGATGTAATGAATTAAGAGGTTCTCATTCTTATTTTCCATTAAGATATGAGAAGTGATATGACCTAGATCTATACTTATGGGTGATGATATATGGTCCAAGCCAATTTGGAACAAATTTTCCCCTTTTGATTTTTTTCATATTAGTTACATGTTGAATCTACTTTAAGACAATGTTACCAATATTAAATTCACATTATTTTATATGTTTATTATAGGCACACTTTTTTTGTTCCTTATATACATATAAATGGTCAAGGGTAGCTGAGTGATGATAGTCTAAGAGTATGAGCTAGGCTAATAATTCTTGACATAAGTCATCCTAAAAAATTATATCTTTTAGGGATATGTAAAGGGAAGGAATATAAACTTTGAGAGGAAGTAAAACTTTAGTACCAAAGACTAGAGGGAAAGGATTAGCACCTATAGGGTTTCAAATACTAGTTCAATAATACCATAAGGCAAAGGGGACATGAAGATGCTAGTTCTTTCTTGATTCATTAATGAATTTGGTTAGGATATTGAAAATCATTTTATTAGATGCCTTAGCCTATCCATTGGCTTGAGGATAGTAAGGTGAGGAAAAATTGAGCTTAATGTCAAAATAATCACATAGATCTTGAACCTTTTTATTCTTAAAATATTTTGCATCATATACACCAAAGTATAAAATGATATTTTGACTAATTAATTCAATGATTTTATCTACTTTGGTTGAGAGAAGAGGGATGGCCTCCACCCACATATTAAAGTACTCAATGGTGGTAATGATAAATTTGTGATGCTAGGAAGATTTAAGATTAATCTACCCTATAATATCAATCCCCCATTGGGAAAATGACCAAAATTCCTATCCTACTTATAATGTTTGACTAGGGACATGGGATAGGTTGGCATGCTACTAAAATTTGATGCATTTATTAATATATTAACAACAATACTAATTTAAAGTGGGCCAATATTATCCCAATTGTAAGATTCTCTTAATGATGGTTTAACCACTAAAATGTCTACCACATAACCCATCATGATTTTATTTGGTAGTGAGGCTAGCTTCATGATTATAGAGACAATAAAGAATGATACCATATAAATGATGTTTCTAAATTACACCCCAAATATGACAAAATGGGTGACATAATGTTGTAAATATCACTTGTTATTTATATATAGATCAAAAGTAATAATTGCCTTGGATAAGTAGTCAAATATATATGCATACCAAATATCTAATGGATTTTACTCCACATTATGGATGGAAGAGTGATTGGGTTTGGTAAATGAAGGTTGGTTAATCTTATGAATGATGATAAATAAATTATATTATTGATACAAATATGGGATAAAGGAGGCCAAGGAATCCATATTATCTATAAACTTGTTAGGTTCTCAAAGATTATCTTAGATATCATAATGCTTGATAGTGGATAGAAACTAGTCAACCAAAGTCTCATACTTTTTAAGGGTGTCATTATTACATTGATATATGCCCTTAATTTGATTCACCATAAGATAGGATTCACCATAGATATTAAGTGTCTTAATACCCAAGGATAAAGTGGTTTGGAGACCTTTGATCAAAGCCTCATACTCTACCATGTTATTAGTGCAATAAAAATCAAGTTTAAAAGATAAAGGGATAGGTGTTCCCTAGGAAGAATTAGGATAATTCCATCTCCCCCACCATGATCTTATTTGGATCCATCAAGGAAGAGAATAATTTGATATTGCAAATTTGTTTGAGATGTGGAGGCTATAAATTTGTTTGAGAATTCATAATTAACTAGTTAATTATCAGAAAGAGGTAGCTCAACAAGATGATAAATAATGATTTGACCTTTAAAGTACTTTTAATGGATAAAATTTAGATCAAATTTTGATAAAAACACAAGCCATTTAGCCATTCATTGATTTTAATAAGGCTTGGAGTGCATAAACTTTAGGGGATCAGTGTTTGTAACCACATAAATTTCATGATTAAATAAATAATGTTGTAGCTTATTATCTACAAAGACCAAAGCTAGGCACAACATCTCTATATGATAATACCTTATCTTGTGTTAAATGAGTGTGTGACTAATATATTAAATTTACTACTCTTTATGTTTCTCATCATGATTGGTAAACATGGATCTAAGGGCATGATCAGTAGTTGAAATATACAATAAGAATGGTTATCTTTCTTTTAGAGGAGTGTGAACTAGTGGTGAGAGATGTATCACTTAATATCATCAAAATACTCTTGACAACTCGAGTCTCACTTAAAATTGATATCCTTCCCTATGAGGTGATGGAATGGTTTACATTGATTGGATAGATGGGAGATAAAATGATAGATAGGATACAAGTTGCCTTCCAAAATATAGAGATACTTAATATTAGATGGGGTTGTCATTTCTAATATGGCTTTGATTTTTTCAAGGTCATAATTATATCCCATGGATGGAAATAATAAAGACTAAAATCTTACCCATAAATACTTCAAAACTACATTTCTTGGAAATCTAGACTGATAAAAAATTGGATTAAGCAAGTGAAGATAATATTTAGAATGAAAAGGTGGTATTTTCATAACTTTAAATTATTAAGGAGATCATCCACATAATCCTCAGTAATATTATGGATGATATCATGGAAGATGTAATCCATGGCTCTTTGATAGGTGGATCCTACATTCTTCAAACCAAAAGACATAACTCAATAGTAGAAGGTCCCCTAGGGAGTAATAAATAAAATCTTATGTTAGTTTTATAGTATGATAAGGATTTGATTATATCCAAAAAACCATCCATACATGACAACATTTCATGTCCAGTGGTTAAATCTACTAACTAGTCAATATTAGGGAGAAGTAAATCATATTTCAGACAAGTGAGATTAAGGTCTCAAAAGTTATTACAAAGGAAATGTCCCCTTATAGGATTGGTGATAGGGATGATATTGGATACCCATTGAGGGTAATTGATAGGATAGATAAAATTAAAGGATAAAAGACTCTGTAACTCTTAGTTGACCAATAACACAATGCAAGGATGCATCTTTTAGAACTTTTGATTTATAGGTTTTATGCAAGGGAATGTGACAATGTTATGGATGATAATACCAAGATCGATACCAGGTATATAAATATAGGACCAAGTGAATGATTGAATATGATCTTTTATTAATTTAGTAAAATATTAGTATTCCTAGGGATCTAAGGATTTACTAACCCTAAATAATCATGATATCTCTTGATATCCTATGTTAACATTAATGGTGGACTCATTTAATAGACTAGATGTTTCATATGGAAGGGATTTGTTGATTCACTTATTGTGCTCCCTATGTCACTAGGTAATAAGGTGAAGTAATAAAATAAAATTTAAGTCCTGGAATACCTAGGGATTGAGTTATTTATACAAATAATAATGGGAATAACATAAATAGTAAAGGTATGATCACCACTATGAAAGTCTGAAAATAAACCATGTTATAAGGACAATAAATGTTTATGTAGTGACACTTTTCTTACTAATCTTTATGAATTTTATTAATATTTTCAAATTATTGACCAAAATATAAACAAAAAATGGATATTTATAGTATTATCTGACCTAAAGTGATTCATGGGTGGATCCAAGAGTGATTATGGTAGAATAGAAAAGAAGATGTGCTTAAGATGATTAAATATATCAATTCTGCTAGAATCTAAGGCAAAACACATAAAACTAGCATCTACCAACTCTAGTGTAAAGTTAAAATCTAAATAAATGTATTTGAAGCTTTAGAGGAAGTAAAATTCATATGTATAACATCATACTTTGCACAATTTTTTTCACTCGTAGTAAATTATATAGCACATTTAGTACTATCAAATTTATCATCATAATGTTAAGCTCAAACTAATAGATTCATATATGAAATGTAGTTTCCAAATTATATTGTAGAGAATAAACTATAAGACATCTAAAGCAAGAGAATTCAAAAATTACAAAACACACAAAAGAACACTACAAACAAACTCTCAAATTGTTTGGCTCATTGTATTAATTTTTAAAACAAATATTTTTTGCTTTAAAAATAAGCGGAAAAACACTATTTATAATCCTAAAAATTACTAATAAAAATATAAGTGGTCCCATAAATGGCACCCAAATAAAATCATGTGGCTTAAACTGCCACATTATAATGGAATATTCCCAATTCAAAATTATAAAACACAATTAAATATTACTTATGGTCTTGAAGGGGGATGTTGGTTGGCTTGATACTATTTTTTTTAATTTTTACTTCTTCTAAACTTATTTTTATTCCAAACATATACACATTCCTAGTAGTCTTGGTCTATCTAAGAAAATTCCAGGATCATGGGCCCAAATAAGTCTAGTATCTCTTGAATGATTTTTCCATGCTCTATGAGTATTGGCTTTAGTGCTTCCTCAATTAAATCTACCTTATCCAGCCTTTGATTTTAAAATGTAAAAATGTTTGTTAATTATATATTAGTGTTTACACTAGCCACATCTTCCTAGAATTGAGAAACAAAAATAATTATCTGTGCTCTAAACTCTTGCTTATATATGAGGGTGCTATTAAGCTTACTCACCCTAGTGATCATGGCATCCTTTAGTAACAAGGAAATATTTAATTTATTTATTTTAAAGGATGTATTTGAATCCTTGATCTTATCTAACCATGTCTTCAAAATCATATTTCTATTCATGAGGATGTTCTATGTATAAATAATGTCTTCAAGAGGTAGAACATTGAGGTCAGAAAACCTATTGCTTCTTTCCACTCTAGCTAAGTTTGCCAACTTGGTGTTATAGAGTGAAATATTTGGTCAAGTTTTATGAACACTTTGGATTGATTGATCCCATCTTCCTACATCTTTTTCATCACTTTATATAAGTTAAATACATTAATTACAATGTTAATTATTTAAATTAAAGTGCCCTCTGGCACAGTGGGCAATGCCTGCTCTTTCATCCTTTTTAGTTCCTACTGCATCCCCTTCATCAAATCAATAGTAGACTCTACCTATGATTGCACTAAGGATATAAGGTCCTTTTAATACTCTTGTACATATCTAGGTCAAGCCTTCCCTTTTTTGGTCAAGGTGAAGAGGGGTTATTCACTTTCATGAATCACTTCAGAGCTTGATTGTGGACATTCCACTTAACTTCTAACCACCCTTTTCATCATGATAGTGTCAACATCAAACCTCATGCCAATATAATTTGCATTTTGTCTTGCATGAGTCATCCCTTTCCTTATTGCCTACATCATGTCCCTTACCCAATTTGGGATGGCTGTAGATGGTGGCTATGTGAGAGGTTGATGTGATGTGAGTGCCTGGGTAGAAGAGGAAGCCAAATATATTATAGGGATGAATAAATTATATAGTTATAATTTCCCATGTGAGTTAAATAAGGATTTAATGGGGCCCATTTTAATATTAAATGAAGGCAACATTAAACACCCAGTCATTTTAGTAGTTATGGAAAAGTTGATTAACTTGTAGAAGGGGGATATATTAGATATGGGCCATAATGGATTTATGGATGTAGGGGAGCCAGGGTGAGTGATACACTAGAGGTGCCTACCTATGAAGGATTATAACCTACACCCCAACTAACAGTAGTGCTATGGGAGCTCAATGGAGGTGAAATGTTGATAGTGGCATGGAAGATGAAGTGGGGAATGGTGCCTCGAAAGGAAGTAATGATAGGGTATGTGAACATGGGAGTAGGAGTAGTAATAAAAGAAGGGGAATTTGTAATTTTGATAAAAAATGGGAAAGAATGAAATGGTTTAGTACTTATAGTGGGGTTTTGGGAAGCTAATGGATGAGCCACTACTCCTAATATGGTTTCCTTGGGAGACTAATGGATGAGCCACTACTCCTAATATGGTTTCCTTGGGAGACTTCTTTATTGTGTAAACCTTTTCAATAGTTTCCATAGATAATGACTATATTTATTCCATTCAGAAATCATTTTATTTCTACTCTTATTCAAGATTAAGACATCAATATTTTATTGATCTAATATTTGTGTGGTAGTTTCCTCAATAGATATATAGACAATTATATGACTTTGAAAAGGACCTAGTTGGTTACTTAATTCTCTTTTCTCGATACTCAGAGGTAAGATCTATCCACTTGGGGTGGTTTTTAGTGGAGGGCTACAAAGTATACTCCTAATGAAAGGAACATTATCCTCTTCTTTCTATTCTTCTTTATTCTCATAGTTTGCATTGAACATGCTCCCATGATTCAGTGGGAGCTAAGGATTTACTATTTCCTCCTTTTCCTTATTGAGCCTCATTTATATCTAAATATTCTTCTTTATTATATTCTTTAGGAATAACTCATCATTTATTTCATCCCTATAAACCCATTCATAGACCTCTTCTTGGGGATTATATTCTATAGTCACATCCCTTTTGAATTTAGAGAGGTGTTTGGCAATGACTTAGTTTAAATCCCACATTTTACAATTATCCTTGGGCAATAAGTACAAGTCCCTATGCTTTAAAGCCACTATAATGTCCTACCATTTTATTATCTAAGTTATCCCTAGATTTTAAGGAGTCTTGTGGGGAGATGTATTTTTCTTCCTCTTGAAGATGCCATCAACTCTATGGAGGAGTTGATAAGCCATCTCCTCAGATAAATTCATAGGCACATGCCTAGGTATCTTAAGGGGAGATAACATTAACCCTTCCATTAAAATTATTGTGCAATCAAGGTAGATCTAGAAGCTACCCATTTCTCTTATTTCCTACCTAAATTCCAATGGAAACCTTTGAATTTCACATTTAATGATAGATTTATAAACAGGGGTGGAAATCATTTATGAATATCTTGATGTGGTGCTTGAAGTGGTGAATGTGTAATATATATTATACTTAGGGAAAAAATTCATATTACACAAGAGTCCATGTGTTTGGTCCTAATTATTTAATTACACATATAGCATCCAAAAAATATCTCATCATGTATAATGGATCCCCATTCTAGCATGTATCATGCATAAATCAAATAAAGTTATTAGTAACGATGTCTCCAAGTGAAGGGATTTGTTGATCCTAAAGGATTATTTGTAGCAAAGGGATAGTTTTTATATCTACACGCCCAATGTATGCATTCCTAAATACTCTATTTATTAGCGAGAGGCTAACCCTAACTCCCTTTTTAAACTAATGAATGGGTGCATTCATTTGGTCATCCATGAATACCAACTTGATTGGGTTTGTTACCTATGAAGCTAAGACTATCTCTAGTTATGTGCCTCACACCAGTTGTTAATGATGCTCTTGTTAAGGATATAATGGTAGGGGTAGGTCATATTATTTTTTAGAACTTGACCTTGAAATAAAATCAATGGGAATCCCTTAGTTTATTGACTTGAGCTATCCATCTTTGCATCTTGACCTCTTAAAGATGCCATAGGCTAGGTCAGTGCATGACATGACCTTTGGTTTTTCTATAGCATTGTGAAGACTAATAACTTAGATTATAAAGATACCTAAGGCCAATTGGATGATATGGGGCATGGCTTTGATTTCATCAAGATATTTCGATCCTTTAACTTTGTATTAGATTCTATTGTATTGCATGTACCTCATGTATATGGCCTCAGGGATGAACTCTATGTGCTTAAAAATGACTAAATTTCCATACTAAATATTAATTCATCATTCCCAAATTAAACACTCTTACCTTGAGTGAAGGGTCCTTATTATGCCATTTTTACAATATCTTGGGTAGAAATTGATGTCCTCGTATATCTCTCTACAACTTTAAAGCTCTAACAATGGAAGTGATGTGAAATATATGAACAGTTAAAACTTGGTTGAAATTTGAGAATGTAAATAGTAGAGAGTGAAAACACTTATGTCTTATAATGCAAATGTTGGAAATAATAGCTAGGTTGAGTAGCCTTTTGAAGATTAACTTGATTAATGTAGTGCTAATGGCAATTTTAGTTTGTGCCACATTAATGGAAAACTTGTCACTTTTGCATTTAAATTTAGCACTGATCTACCTTTGATTATCCATAAATTTTAGCTTTGAAGATAAAAATTTCCACCTTATAACATGTGGCATGCCACCTTAGATAAATTTGGGTGCTTGTGGGGCCTTAACTTGACTATGATGCTTAGTTAGCTCAAACCTATACACATGTCACCTTTTGATTTATCTTGGCCATTTAGGATGAAGATTAATGAGATGACTCATTTTTACTCCACCACATGGCATATTTTGATTCATGGTGAGATCTTGGATAGGTCCCTTTAGTTTTGATTGGTTGTAGGAGCACGACCTATCACTTTTGTAGGAAATTGGGGTTATATCCTCAATAGGTAGCTTCCTTATGGATGATCATGGCTTTAATTTTATATATGGCTCTTTAAAAGGACTCTCAAATCTTCCCTTTTCTATGTGTCACCTTTGGAAGGATTTTAGACAATTATCAACAACTTATATTTAATCATGTGGCTCAAGTGGAGCCATAAAATTCTCTTAGAGGTAATTTTATTGATCTTAGGTTTTAGTTCCATATGAATTACATATTTAATCATCTCATATGTCCAGTGGAGACATGCATTTCTTAGGTAGGCATTCAAAGGTGTTATAGTGGATCCTTAGATATAAGAAGCATGGGAATGATAAGCTTCATCATTGCATAGGTCCAAGTGGGATACACATCATTCTCATAATATTTTCTTGATTTTTATACTGTTTATCACTCATAGAAAGAACTTTGTATAGGTGTACACCATCGAGCCTTGATCAGATGAATCAGATGCATCCACATGTTCTTCTTAGATATCTCATGATATTTGGATCAAATGTAATGTCGTATTGGTATGCATCATTATTAGATGAATATGAAGGGAACATGTGGCACTTTGAAAGATTACTTGAGTTTGGATGGTCATGTTTGAGACATGTGGCAACATCTCATGGGCTTCAAGATTGCTTTGGGATACATGGTAACTCAGATTTAATGGGATTGCTCATGGGAGATAGGATCTTGACAAAACCCATGATTTTGAATTCTAATGGCTAATTACCTCATAATATTTTTGGATGATTCCATGTGGTTCACATGCTTCATATATTTTCTCCAATTTTTTTACATAGGGCATATTTCTTTTGGTTAATGGGATATCTTGAAGTTCTAATAGAAAGAATTATTCTTTATATGAGCACCATGATGATACATGGTACACTGAGGAGTGAGTGTTATTTTATAATCTATTTTATAATTTGATGTTTTGTGAGGTGTCAAAAAATTTAACTTTTAAGTTCACATCCTATGAAGCCAAGTGAGAGACCAAGTTAGACTTATAGAAACCTCAAATTCCTATCACAAGCAAATTAAACAAGTCTAAATAAAAAATACATAATTTAAAAAAAAATTAAGTTTAGTCTACTAATATTTAATAAGGCTTGTGGCTCTCTTTCCAATTAAAAAACTAGGTATAACCTCCTTGGCAAAGGCCTACCTATACATTTTTGAAGCATTCATGGTTAATAATACATTCTTGAATAAAACTTGTAGTAACTTGATATTTATAAGTACTAATCCTTACTTTAAAATATATTATTGAACAAAGGTTACTAGGAAGTATTAAATAAATTATCTTATGAAATAAAATGTCTTAACAACCTTGTTATTCTAGGCATTTTGACAAATTAAGAAAGGAGGGTCCCTATTCCAGGAATAGGGTGTAGTTGAGCATCAACAAATGGTAACCTCTATGAGGAAACATTAAAAAATGTTAGAGTCAATATTTTATGTTCAAAAATGAATAAAAAATTATTCATCTCACTATAATTTTCAATCAATATCAAAACTATTTTTTAGAACCAATGAAAGATCACAAGTTGGAAATAGAGTTTAAATGTTGTAGGCAATCATACTATGTGTGTGATTTGAAGTTCATTAACCACTACCATTGGGTTTATAAATGATAACTTTCAAGCTTCAAGACATCCAACATGAAATGACTTGAGCATTCTTTAGATTTTATAAAATTATTCTTTGCTAAGTTAGGGATGGCTTGGACATTGCTTTGTTATCAACCAAGCATCCATAGCCCCAATAGAGATAAATTTGGCTCCAATCCTAGCCTTGTTATGCTATCATCTAGGCAGCCATAGCCATGGTAGAGATTTCCTAAATCACCACTCCTAGAATATTAAGTAGTTTATAATTTCACTTCATTGGCATATCATATATATAGCCTATGTTCATAGACTAGAATGGTTAGGAACCAAAATTAACCAGGTGTAGGGAATTTTCAAGACATAATATAAATGTTATCCACTCTCAAATAGTAATTCCTACACAAGAAATTCATTTATAAAATTTTAGTCATAGTATGATGGTCCTCATAGATTCAAACTCTTGTTTAAGAAAATGTTAAATCATCTAAACTAGTACAACCTTAAATAACTTAAAATTTTCATGAGAAGATAACTTGTAATTAACCCCACCCAAATTTTCTAAATTGGAAAAATTCTAGGGGTTTCCTAGGTAAAGACTACTAATGCTTAAGACCAACAATCCATTCATCCACTTTCAATATTAGGTTAACATGACTTGGGATAATGTATTCTTGTCTAAATGGTTTATTACTAAAATACAACACACAATAGAAAATAAAAGAAATAAATAAAAAGTGAGAAAGGAAAAATAAGGAAAATAAAACAAGAAATAAAGATAGATCGCAATAGGAAAACAAAGTAGAAAGGAATCTATACTACCCCTATCTAATTTTAATCTAAACAAGCTTACTATATTTCTAAGATTTGTGATATAAAAGTAGAGAAATAATTCTTCATATATTTTCCATTAATGGGCAAGGCTAAGTCATTAACTTTCAAGTATTTGAGTCTGGATGTGTTTTCTCCTAGTATCTCTACTACTTGATAAGGTCCAATCTAGAGAGGAGTGAACTTGTCATGTTGTCCTTTTTTCTCATGGACCTCATCCCAAAGTAGGACTAAGTCTAACATTTAGAATGATTTAACTTTGGATTTCTTATCAAAACATCTCTTCAAAACATCCTGATGCTTGCTAAAGTTTTGCAATGCTTCATCTATGGTATCTTCCATATAGAAGATGTTTAGTATCCTAGATTGCACTCTTTCATCATCTTCCATGTACTCAACCATGAACTCATAGGTGGGTATCTTCAATGTGATGGTAAATATGGTTGTTTCCCATAAAATATTAATAATGGGGAATCCCTATGTGCCTATTTTTATATAGTTATATCTACCCATAGAGAATTTTAGTAGGGACTACGATTCTCTTAGTCTCTTTTATGTATAATTCTTAATGGCCTTCATCAAGTTTTTATTAGTGGATTCTATAACTCCATTATTATAAGGCTAATAATTTGAAGCAAACTTGATTACTATCTAATTGTCATACACTATTTCATTGAATTCTATTGATGCAAAGGCTATCCCATTGTCACATACCAAGGATAGGGGTGTCCTGAACTGAGTGATAATGTTTTCTTCTATAAAATTGATGACATAAATTTATATACTATTCTTAGTGGCCACTACTTCAGTCCACCTTGTATAATAATATATGACAATGAGTACAAAATTGTGTCCTGCCAAGTAATTATGATTGATTAATCCTAAGAAGTTAAGGCCCCATTATGAAAATGGCTTCACTTTGATTATTGGTTATAAAGGAATGGTTACCTTTACTTCCCTTTGATCAGACACTTGACATTGGTGACATGTTATCACATGAGAATGTGCATATTTGAATATGGTTAGCCAATAATAACTAGCTCTTAATATCTTATGTTGTGTGGTGCACCCTAAAGGGTGACCACCTCCTAATCTTTCATGGAAGTTGTACATGATCTTAGTGGCTTTAGCTTTGGAAACACATCTCAGATAGATTCCTTCATAGTTATTTATATACATGACTCCTATCTTGATCATAAAGTGAGATGATCTTAATTTGAGGTATATTTTCTACTCACTTTTGATGTTTTAAGGACACATTCCATGAAACAAATAATGAAAAATGTCCTTGTACCAATATCCACTAGGTATTTGACCTATTTTGACCTACAAAACACAAATATGAGGATTAGTGTTTGTGATGAGTTGGATAAGACATTGAACTCTTACTAAATTAGTATATTTTTTCTCTAATTCATATTATTGAAGTTTGGTCATTCACTTCCCTCTTATTTCTTTGAGTTCATTATATCCCAACATCCCTTTGAAAGTTATATTAGACACTATGGCATATGTCTAGTCCCTCAAGATGTAGTGTCTAAATTTTTTGATAACCTTCACTAGATCATATGATTGCTTATATTGAATATGGTACTTGAGATCTAATTTCTTTAAATTAGTATTCATGAAGTCTATGGGGTACTCTTTGTCATATTCTTTCTATGTTAAGACAACAACCATAGTATGATCAAAAGTAAAATAGTATAAATAAAAAATTTTATTGAAATTAGTAATTAATAGGATAAGATATTGAACAATAACATCTTGTTGTCTTGAAAGGCCTTCTTCACCTCATATATCCATTTTATATTGGAATATTTCTTTAGCATGGTTTTAAGTGGTTTCAATCTCTATAAAACTAAAAATATTTTTTCTCATAAAATTAATTTTACCAAAGAAATATTTTATTTTTTTACTATTGGAAACTTCTAACTTTTAAATTAGTTTGATCCTATTATGATTGATGGTCATACCTTCTTGAGTTATTACATATCCTAAGATTTTACCTTTAGTCACACATAATATACTTTTCTTGGGGCCCTAATGAAATTCCATACCTTCTACACTTATCCAATAATTGTTCTAAATACATCATGTGATCTTATTTATTTTTAAAACAAAATATTAGATGAAACATGTATATAATATTTAATTTACCTATTAATCCATGTAATTCATGGTACATCACTCACTAAAAAGTTGCTCCTATGTTGATTAGTCTAAAAAGAATTCATTTGTAGGCAAATGTTTCCCATTTAGTGGTGAAGGAAGACTTCATTATATCACTCTTTTTTATTAGGACTTGGTTATAGATTAAAAATCCATCCATGAACGACATCATTAAAAATCAACTTACCAATTATATGATTTCATCTAAAGATGGAAAAGGGTAATTATCCTTCCCAAAATATCTATTCAAATTCTAGAAATCAACACAAAGTCAAATTTCTCCATTATTATTCTATAATAGCACAATATTAACAACCCATGTAGAGTGCCATATAGGAAATAATATCATTTAATTAACTAATTTCTTCACTTCTTTTTAAATTAGTGGTTTTAAAACTAGATTCACTGGTCTCTACTTGTGCATGAAAGGCTTGTAAGCTTTTTTTAGCAAGATGGTGTGAGTAATCACACTAGTATCAAAGATATTAAAGTCATAATAGGACCAAGAAATTATGTCTTTTAACCTAATTGTAAGGTAATATACCTTATTCAACTCTTCATTAATGCACACTAGACCAATGTTAACATTTTGCTCATTCCCAAGATCTCCCAAGTTTACTTACTTTTAGGCCTTCCCACTTACTTTGGGTTGCTTAGTTTAATTTACTTCCTTATCTAGGTAAAACATACTCTATAAGTAAATCATGCATTTATGGATTCAATTATCTTTAAGTTGGATTAATCCATCTTCATTATCCTTTAAATATTGTATACAAATTTCCTCTTGTTCATCAATGATATGAGATTTGAATACACTAGTATTTCATAGGAAATCAATTATTTATTGGTAATCATCAAAGAATTAGAAGTGGTTAATGTTATATATAATATAGGGGCATGAAATTATCTCCATAGTAAATTATTTAAAGATCAAAGCTTCTAAAGGTACTAGGTTCATTGTTCTTGAATCTAAAGCATCTGTGAACTAGTTCTACTTTGTAGACAAGGAAACAATATTGAATGAGTCAAAATACTCAATTAGATCTCAATCTCTAAATTTATATTTAATTAAAAAAGAAAAATTTCAATAATATTTGATTCTAATTTGGTAACCACTAACTCAGAATCACCATACTCTAGCATTTATTTAACCTTATGTTTAATTGTAAATTGAAGTATTAAAATAAGAGCCTCATATTATACTAAATTATTAATACAAGAGAGCTATAATATATAAGAGACTAAATAATTAATTACTTTAGGATTTATTAGAATGATTCCCATGCATGAACGATATTTTTCTTGTGTACCATCAAAGTGAAAATGTCCAAGGACCTTTGTTTTGTCCCTTTTTTTTCTATCACATATGACAATATCAGTGATTTCTAGAGTATAAACATCTAAGTCAAAGGATTGGTAGTTCACCTTTTAATTATTTGCATTTTATTATTTAATGATGTATTTCATCTTGGGTTCTCAATTAATCCTAATCTAATTAGAGATCCCTCTCCAAGGAAACCAAATATGAGAATTATCCATGGACATGTATCCATTCAAGGATTTAGTCTAGTCATGAGTAAGTAGTAACCCATAAGCTTTAGGTATGTCAATGAACTGATTGTTGATGAATAATTATATTTGAGGATCATGAGATAGTTTCATATAGATGTTAAATAATTCACCTATTACCTTCACTCTTGAGTTATCCAACTGCACCACCACCTTCTCATATTTAATTAGGTTTAATCCCAATTTTTCATAAATTCATAGAGGCATTATGTTAGCTAAAGCACCAAACTAAAGTAATCAATGATGGATATTCTTACCAAAAATTCTAACTATTAAGAAGAATAGTGGAACCTCATGTTTTCTCTTATAGATTAGTATAAGAGAATCACCTATGGTTGTAACCTTTATCCCAAGAAAGGATGTTTGTTAAGTGCAAGCATGATTATGCCTTAATAGGTTAATATTTCATTCTATATGTACAATTCTTATAAAATACAATTTTAGGTAAAGATAATTTTTAAGGTCTTATGGGAAAATTAACATGTCCATCAGTCCTCGCTATTTTTTTAAAGTTATAACATCAAGCACATGTCTGAAATCCATGGTCAACATGTGTATAAGATTCATACGTATATTTTGAACTTATAGAGTTTTAATAAAATTAAATAAACTTTGATCTGAGGGATGTTCTAGAAGGACTTATTGGAAGCAAGTAGAAAAACAACAAAATCCAACACAAAATGAAAGAAACAAAGTAGAAGGCAAATAAAATAAATAAATATGTACAAACCTATCCATAAGAAAGGGATAGGAAGGAAATAACTGAAGAAAACTAACTAGCCTACCTACACTAATTCTAACCATTCTTATAGATTTACTCGATGAAGATCCTAGGGGGAGCTATAGATAAGTAATTATTGAGATAGGTCCCATTGGTGGGTAGTGTAAAATATGCTCCTTATAGGTCTTTTAGATTGAAGGTGTTATCTTCAAGTGTATCTACAATTTGATAGGGCCAATCCACAGAGGTGTGAAATTATCATTTTTTCCCTTAGGTTTAGATACTTTATCCCAAATAAGAATTATTTCTCCTTATCTAAACACCTTTATCTTTGATCATTTATCAAGACACATTTTTACTATAGTCTAGTGCTTGCTAAATTTAGTAAAAGCTTCTTCTCATGCATTTTCCATCTGAACAATGTCCAACAGCCTTGAATTTGTAATTTCTTGGTCTTCCTCCATATACTCTTGAATAAAATTGTAAGTTGGCAACTTGAGGGTAATGGGGAATATGGGTTCTTAGCCATATACCAAAAATAAGGGATATATTTTAATGGCATGATTGACTCTTGTTCTGTATACCCAAAGGGCATATTTGAGGAGCTTATGCCATGTTCTAGTTTTGTCTACAACATAATTTTTAATTTCCTTCATCAAGTTCTTATTTGTTGATTTAGATACCCCATTACCTTAAGGATAATTATTAGATGGGAACTTGAGGATAATAACATTATCATATGCCCATTCTATCATCTCTATATATATGAAAGTAGACCCATTATCACATACCAATGAGAGTGGTGTCCTAAACTTGGTGCATATGTTTTCTTATATAAAATTGATCACTTTTTTAGTTTTATAATGTTTGGTAGTTACTAATTTAGTCCATCTAGTGCAATAGTCAATTGAAATCAAAACATATTTGTGACCTTATGATGAGTTTGGGTTTATGACTCTAATGAAATCCATCCCTCATTATGGAAAGGGTTTATCAACCATTATTGGTTGTAATAACATTACTAACTTTGGTTCTTTTGTGTTGAAGATTTATCATGAGTGACATTCTCTTACATGATTACGAACATATTTGAATATGGTAGGCCAATAATAACTATCCCTAAGGATATTTTCAGCTGTAGTTTTCCTAGATGGGTGTCTACTTCCTTATTTATCATGAAAAGTGCTTATTATCTTAGAAGCTTATTTTTTGGAAACACACCTTAGGTACACATCTTTAAAGTTCTTTTAGTAAAACATTCCATCCTTGATTAGGTATTGATCTGCTTTGACCCTTAGAGCTCTTTTCTATTCCTTGGTTAGTTATACAAGACAAGTTCCATTCATTAGTAAATGAATGATGGGATCGTACCATTCATTCAGTTAAAAATTCTACTGATCAACCTATATAATATGTAATTTGGGGATAGCATTAAAAATCATTTGGATCAAACCTTAAAACCTTACCAAATTTGAATTCATCATCACTATGTCATATTCTTGGAGGATAGACATCCACTTACTTCTTCAATCTCCAAGATCATTCTAACTTAACATTAAATTAGTGGCTAGATCTGGAAGAAATATATGCATTTATTCCTATGAATATAGTGCTTAAATTTATTGACTACTTTAACTAATGTAAATGCTTGTTTATAAATTAAAGGATAATTTAACTCAAAAATTTTAAAATTAGTTCTCATAAAATCAATGGATGATCACACCCTTATGTATTCTAAGTCAAAACAACAAAAATGGTGTGCTCAAAGGCAAAATAGTAAAAGAAGATTTTTTTTGAAAAGTCTGGACTTATCAAGACTAGAGCCTGACTGAATGTAATTTTGATGTCCACAAAGACCTTCTTTGACTCCTCATTCCATGATACTTTATCATCCTTTTTCAACATATCATTCAATTGTTTGACAATTTTTATAAAAAAAAAATGAATTTTATCACAAAGTTTAATTTGCCAAAAAATGATTTCAATTCGTTTCTACTATTGGGAGGCTCTATCTTTGATATGGCTTCCACTCTTTTAGGATCTATGGAGATAACATCTTTAGTGATAAAATATCCTAAAAATTTATCCTCAGTGACACAAAAAATTCTTTTCTTATGATTTAGATAAATTCCATACCTTCTTCACCTTTCAAATACCTATTATAAATGCATGAAATGGTCCTCCCTATTCTTAGAGAAAACAATTACATCATCCATGTAAATTATGATGTATTTTACAGTCAAACCTTAGAAGGCATGTTCCATGGCTCTCTAGAAGGTATCTCTTTCATTAATTATTCCAAAGGGGATTCTCTTATAGGCAAAGGTGCCCCACATGGTTTAAAATGCTATCTTCATTTTATCTTCCTTTTTCAGTAATACCTGATTGTATCCTAAAAAACCATCAAGGAATGACATCATGGAAGAACCTTAAATAATTTTTATTACTTGGTCAAGAGATGGGAGAGGATAATTATCTTTTTTAGATGATTTATGTATATTCCTAAAATCAATACATAGTCTTATTTACCCATTCTCTTTACTTCCTTAAAAATCATGGGTTTTAAGATAGGATTTATAGGTCTCTACTTTTTTCTAAAAGGTTTGAAATTATCTTTGAGAGGTATGGTATGGTTGATGAGTCATGGATCAAAAATATTTAAGTCATCATATGACCAAGCTATCACACCTTTGTATTTTTTTAATAGCTCTTTGGCCCTTATGTTTTACATATTAGTATAAGATTTAACATTGTTGACTAGATGAGGTTGATCTTGAGGTCCAAGATCAACTATATTGTAATCTTTCCCACTCACTTTGGGAATCTTAGATGTTTCACCTATCTTATATTGATCAAATAACCTTTCTAAGGAAATAATTCCCTTGGGGATCTTGTTATCATTCAAATAAATGAATTTGCCATCAAATGTGTTCTCAAGGGTGGTTTCATTAGCTTTAATTATGATCTGGGCATCAAATACTCCTAAATTGGCCATGAAGTTTAGGATTTGTTGGTCATCACTAAAGGCTTGCATATATTTTACATTGTTTTAGATTGAGGTAAAAGCAGGTTTTGAAGGGGCCCTGAAACCCTTTAACAAAGAGCAAAATAAGAACAACTAAGCCCACAGGCAATGCCTAAAAATACTACAGAGAGGTAGCAAAAACAGGTTTTGAATGGTCCTGAAACCATAAGAGACACATCCGGTCAAAACCCAGAAATAGAAGTCTGGTGGTACAACAAACAAAAGCTAAGAAAAGAAGAACAAAGATCAGTACCAGTTTCTTAACCAACAGGAAGGACCAAATTATTCATCCATTTCCAATATCAAGTTCATGGCTTCTTTTCCTTTCAAAGCAGTTTCCTGGGTGGTAACCTCTAGCAAAGCTCCTTTTTGTGTATCTTTCTTTCTGGAACTTTGCCTTGTCCTTTTACTGGGACCCTCTAGTGCTTTGGTCTCCTCATTGGCTCATTTACCTATATTGATAGCAGCTGCACAAATGTTAGACATTACTTCCTCCATTTTCTTTCTGTTATCCTTTATTAGCTCCCAGAGGTTGTTTTCGTAAGCTTTGAGCTTCACAGGGATCTCGCTTAACTGATTTTCCATGTTGTTTACTTTGTTCCAAGCAGCTTTCAGAGAATCTTTCAAAGTTTCTTCTTTTCTCTTGAGATCAATGATCTCCCTACACAACTAGGAATCTAATTGGGAAGAAGACTCAGCTTTACAGTTAACTCAAGTCATAGGAGTGTGTATTTCATCATTCTGATTCTTCCCTCTCCAATCCTCAAACTTTTTAATGGGGTTATTCCTTGCTTCTTCAAAGAAGTCTTCTTGACTCTGTTGTTCCCAGTCATTGATTCCATATTGAAATTCCATCTCCATGTTTTGAATATCTTCCTAGACAGAGATTTCCTTTTCATTCTTAGAAGTTGGGTCCTCACCAGGATCTTCCTGGACAGTGTCATCCTCCGCCACATTTTGGTTTTCCTCCGTCTCTTCTATTCTGGTAACAAAATCCTCCTCTGTATTGACTTTTTCTTTTTCAATTTCCTCAGAACCTTCTTCATCATTACTAGAGTTGGTGTCCCAGCTCTCTGTTCCATCTTCTTCCTCTGATTTTTCCTCCTCGGGTTCTTCAATTCTCTCCCGACCCCTTTCTTCTTCTACATTCTATTTATTAGGACTAGGGGTCTTAATTTTTCCTCTTCTGCTTACATTTTCATTCTTTTTATTCCCTAGCAACTTATTTTTCCCCTGTTTAGGATACTTAACCAGTGCCCTATTCTTGCAATAGCCTTCAATAAGCAGAATAAGGCCTTCATGAAGAATAGGGCGCAAATCCGTTTTCCTATGAGCATAAAGGCTTTGAATCAGGGAGTAACAAAGATAGAAAGGAAAATACAAGCTAACCTTATGCTTGAAGTGG
Source organism: Torreya grandis (assembly GCA_037957365.1). NCBI lineage: Eukaryota > Viridiplantae > Streptophyta > Pinopsida > Cupressales > Taxaceae > Torreya > Torreya grandis. The sequence continues at coordinate 850,683 of JARHVA010001708.1, read as the reverse complement.
TTGAGGAAGACAAAATAGAACCTATGCACTTGTTTGCTTCTTCCGTCCAGGATGAAGTACTCCCTTATACAGCTTAGGACATCTCTCCAAATCCCTTTAATCTGATCCAACTCATAAAAATCCTCATTTTTGACCAACTTCTGCTCCTTCTCATCCATTTTGGGGAACTTACAAAATGCCTCATTCAAAATGCTGGTCTGCTTTGAAAATTTGATTCCTTTCATTGACAACCCTGTAACCTCAGCAAGAAAATCTTCAGTTAAATTTACAGTTATACCATGCAGGGTGACCCTGTCGTCAGACCAGTTTTTGAAGAAGGCCGTCGTGATATGTGGTTTAGAGCCATGGAGTCTTTCCATGTAGCTCGTAACATTTCCTTTCTGCAAAATTCTCCAAACTTGATGTTTCTCTCTCCATTCTGCATAGCTCTTGGGCTCCTGTTTATAGGGTTCTCCCTTCCTTTCACGCGCCATACTCATTTTCTTTGAATCCTGATTACTGTGGATATTACCCTGGGTCCTCCTGCTGTCAAGTTGATTGGGACATCAAATTTGTTTATGGCTTTTCAGGATCCGCTTCTCCCTCTTGAGGGCCTTACTCTTTAATAATTGGGTTCCTTTCCCCGGGCTACCACTCCTCCTACTCATTAAGATTTTATTACACTCCAATCCTACCTTCTTTTGCATGTGTGGCATCGAGAAGAATGATTGCCCTTAAATCCATGTTCCTTACTAAGGTTTCATCCCACTTTGCTTTTTTCCCTTCCCAGACAACACAATTAGCAAGCCAATCTGCAACACTATTGGCTTCACGGTAGGTATGGGTGATTTTTATTTCTTCAAATTTATTCAGAAGAGTTTTCATCTCCTTTACCTTATCCTCTATAGTCCAAGACACAGTATTCTTATTATTAAGGATATTTATAACATTCAAAGAGTCCCCTTCAAGCCACAATTTGGAATATCCTGAGTCCACAGCTAATTTAAGGGTCTGGAGGGCAGCTGTAGCTTCGGCAATGTGGCAGTTAGATATACCAATGGGAATTGCAATAGCATCAATAACCATTCCCACATGGTTTCTCAGAACACCACCACAACCAGCATTTCCCGGGTTCCCTTTTGCTACACCGTCAAAGTTACCTTTAATCCAATCTTGAGGTGGACTAATCCAAGTAACACCTGATCTGGGGTTATCAGGTTTACTGAGAATAAAATCCTTCCTTAGGGGATTATATTTTACATTGTTTGGTATATAATGACAAGGTATTAACTCAATGCTAAAATTTGGTGAGTCCTAGTCAAGCATGAGGTTAGCCATAACAGAAGCTAGTTCATCAACAACTTTATTTTATTCCTTAAGGATAGATGTAATAGTGAAAGCATCAAAAGACCCAACTAGATCAAAAACCCTAAATTTGTACCTCTTGAGGTAGGAAAATTTACATTGATACTTGTTTCTCACTTGATTGCCTACTAGTACTAAGTCACCATAAAATAATAGTTATTTGACCTTTTTCTTGATGGCACATTATATCTTAGGATGAGATCCTCATATTTTACAAGGTTGTTGGTATATGCAAAATGTAACTTGTAAGAAGCATGATATTTGTTACCAACATAGTCAATTAGAACAATGCCTACCCTAGATCTATATTTACACCTAGTCCCATCAAAATGTATCCTCCACAATTGAGGAATACTATGAGAAGGCTTAGAGTTATTTTAGTATTTTTGAGAGTGAAAACTTAAAAATTAGAGTCAACTATGTTTAACTTTTCATCGATATAAACATTTTATATGATCATAAGTTTCATCATTGGTTCTCTTTCTACTTTGATATGATTTGGAACTCCTTTCCAAAGTAGCCACATATGTGAAAAGTATATAGACATATATCCATTTAAATATTTTGTTTATTTTCTACTTAAAATTAGTCCATAGGCATTAGGGATATACACCACATAGATATCTATGATTTGTTGGACTCTTGGCTCAGAATCCAGTTGCATGTAGACATTTAACAATTCTCCAACCACCTTGATCTTGGACTTATCTAATTAGGTGAAAACCCTATCAAACTTAATGGGGTTAAAACCAAGTTGCTTATAAATACCTATAGGCATAATATTTGTAGAAGCACTAGAATCTAATAAATAGTTATGCAAGTTCTTACCAAACATTTTGATTGTAAGCAAGAAGGGTGGGGACTCTATCTTAACTTTGTACATAGCTACATTTGCATTCTTAGTATTAGACATATTTCTATATTTATTGGACTAAGATTCCAACAATATATCTCTTTTCTCAGTTATTTGTGTTAATTCATGCAATGTAATGTTTGCTTTAATTTTCTTTATGTCCTCTACAATATTATACCCAATTTTATTTGGAGGAATAGATGTATCAGTACTCTATTTAGAATTAATTCCCTTTAAAGGCTCTTGGTCATTATCTAATGTGGTATATAGAGGAGTGCCAAAGTTATTTAGAGGAGTAGAAGTAGTTAAAGGGTGCCTTTATTCTTTATTCCTCATAGGATTTATCTTCTTCAAGAACATCTATAAGGCATGAACTTCTTCAAGAACATCATCATGTTCATTATCTTCTTGGAAGGGGAAATCAAACATTTCCACCATGAAGGTGTGGTCAATAGGATTGGATCCTAATGTACCTACACCATTATATTTTTTAGGTACTACCTCAAAAGTTTCCAACTCTTCCTGAAAGGGTTTACAAGATTTACATAATTCAATGCAATCAATTTCTCCATGCTTAGTACTACAATGAACTCTATAGTAATATGTTAATGCAATATCAATAAGATTAATGTACATATTCTTCTTTTCAATAGATTATTTAGTGTTCTTATTGTTATATAAGCTATCATTTTGAAATCTATTATTGGTTCGATTACACCTACGGAAAAAGAAGTTCCTTCTTGAGCTTTCACTAGTATGACTAACCTATTTTTGTAACTGAAGAGATTTTTTGCTAAGCTCTTAGACCATTTTCAAAACAGAGTCAATCTCACTTTTGGGAGCCTTAGTGTTATGAATTGTGTTAGAACTAAAGGTTGGTACTAATTCCTTTCGATCAATTGGATTAAAACAAGTTGTTGCATGTCCCAAGAATCCTAAGTTCTAATTAGGGGCAACATGGCTCAAGGGTAATCAGTTTAGTGTTGGGATCTAATTTAGGGATGGCCTATTATTATTATTATTGGGTAATATATTCAAGGTATGCATATGTGGATTAACATTTGGGACATAGTAATCCATTTGTCCTTGAGGTTACATTTGATAACTAATGATAATTATTTTAGAATAGAGATGGGCTAAGGTGGTTATGATTGGGAGTGACCTCTTCAAAAAGATAAAAGTTATGGGATCAACTACATCTTTATAGATTTATAAAATTAGATCATCATTAGGTTTGTAGGGATCTATGGTTTGGTTATACATATTTTGAAACATATCATTAAATACCCTTGTGGACTCACTAACATCTCTCTTGATGGTGGTAAATTTTTGGTACAAGATGTAGGGATTGAAAACCTTGCCAAATTCATCAATAAAGACATTATTGAAACTATCCTAGATGGTAATGTAATTGTCAAGAAAATTAAGGAACTATTCATATATAACATCCTTAAATGTAAAAGGAAATAGTCTACAAGATACATCTTCATGGATAATTTTTAATAATCCTAATACAACTTTGAATTATTTGATGTGCTCTTCAATGGTTATAACACCATCTAGGCTAAACATTGGAAAATATTTCTCAGGATTATGGGGGAGATCATGCACTAGACTTGGTATATTGATGGAAGAGTCACCTAACCAAACCATACCTCAATGAAGGTTGAACATAGGAGTACCTTGGAGTGGTGAAGTTGGCAAAGATTTCAAACATCTTCACCTACCTTTGTCTCACCTAGATTTCCTAAGGATTTCTAGTTCCAATAGAGGTTCTCTTATTTCTAAATTTAATCTTATCCAGACTCTTGGAAATTTTAATTTGAGAACTTTAGATCCTATTTGAAATATGATGTGTCAAATCAAACTTTATGAAGAATAAGGATCAAACTTGCACATTAAGAAAATTTTGTAAATATTTATATAAAAATAGTAAAAGGGCACCAACCTTTAAATAAGTCATCTCAATGATGCATCTAATTGCATAAATATGATCAATCTTTACACTTCTAAACTTAAATAAACTCATATTTGAAAATGATATATTAATATTTGACTAAAACAAACTATTCTAACCTCAAATACTTTGGATTCTTAGATCTTAGCTATCTTATAAGAATTAATAATCTTCAAATAACTTTGATATCTATCTAAATAAAGAAAAAATATGGGTCAAATAACATGAAGATCAATGATATTTACACTTTTGAGCAAAGAACTATGCAAATATGCAAAGATAAGAACAATATTTAATCAAAACACACCAAAATCAATGAAGATCCTACAAATTCACAAAGATTGTCCCTCCTTCTAACACTAATGGAGCTTCCACCTTGTTGGGAAATATGGAAGCACAATTGATTACCAAATACAAGCAACTTACATGCGGAATTAAACCAGAATCACAAGTAACTAGAATTTAGAAATAACACAAAATATGAGAGACAATACACAACTTGTATTAATACTCATCCAAAAAATAATACAATAAAGAAGATGCCACTTCTTCTCCACACCTCTCAGAGGCTTCCCACACCTCAAGTGTATAGTACTTCTTTCCTCAAAGCTCTCTCTCTTATGGTCCCAACACACAACTCAAAAAAAGACTTGGCATTCACCTCCAACCAGCCAGTATCCACTATTGCCAGTACTCTGAGTATATACACATACACAACCGAGTGCACAACACACTCCAAGTAGATCTCCCATGAACTGCTACAAGCTACAACCCAAATGATCTTACTTTGGAAGGACCTTCCTTGCCTTCCTCTTTGGTCTCTTTCTAAGTACACACTGTACTCCAAGTAGATCCTGCTTGATCATGCTCCCTATTATGTTGCTGTCCTCCCTGATCTTACACACCTACAAATCAATCTAGTTCTGCACACCTGCAAACATGGATCTTGCACACACATACACCTACAGATCAATGATCTTACTTACCATGCAGATCTCCTAATGTAGCCATGCACACCTGCTGACCAAGATCATACATACATGAAGAACCCTTTTGATTCTCCAAACTAGCACCCACACTTGGCATAGTGGCACTAGGAGGAACACACCATGCTCTCTTCACACATATAAGGAGCTAATATTTTCTCTCTTACTCTCTAGCACACTTTTACAATACAACCCATGAGTCTATTATATAGATCTCATGCAAAAAATAATTAGACACCTAATTACAATAATTAGATCCACAGCTTCTAGTCTAAAATTAGCTCTTAACATGCAAACACTCGATTCATTAACTAACTATCTGTAACACTCACAGTTCCGAACTGCATAGGTGACTGACGTCAGTCCTTGTCTGCCTGGAGGTGACTGACACTGGCCGACTTCTGACTGATGTCAGTTGCTCTTCTATCTGCACCCTGCTGACGTCAGTTGGCCTAACCAACGTCAGTGTCTATGACACTCAACAACCTCCTCCTCTATTTTCATCAGTGAAGATTTTATCTCCAAAACCTAACAATCTCCCACTTGGAGATAAATAGCTACACTGTACCTATACCTATACCCTATTTAATCTATTTCTTGGCTTGTATCCCTCTTCAAGCTCAACCCTGAAGACCACCCACCACACAACCTATGGTGCACCTCCTATCATCCAAGTACCCTACCACCTCTGAACCTACAAACCCATGTAGTGAAGTCCTGACCCTACATATCATGAATCCCTGTTGCTAGTCCCTCTCAAATACCTGAGAATCCACTTCCCCGAATTGGCTCCTAACTTTTTGACAGCTCCCACTACGTGGGCAAACTCAAGTCTATACCAGACCTCACGTGATTTCAACACTAAACTATCCAGCCCTTGGTGTGATATGATTATACATCCTACATATTGAACCTGACTAACACCTGATTCACATCAGCTCCCACTGGAGACAAAATTAACCTGTGATCTTCCATGTCTCCCATGCCAAAGAATTTTACTGCTCCCAAATTCTTCAAGGCAAACCACTGAACTAACCTTACCCTTAGCTTAGCAAAACCCTGTATGTATAAACCTGCTAGCTAGCATACCATCCACATACAGTAATAGGATAATGTCATGACCATCATCCTCCTGGTAAGACAAACACAATGATTACAATGACACTGACTAAAGCCCTACTTTGTCATCCACCTGTCAAAACTTTTATCACTGTCTTGTAACTTCCTTAAGACCATATGACCTAGCCTTCCATCTCACGTGTCCATTCTCTCTATTCTTTAACTAAGGTATACATTCATCTCTATGTTTTCATACCAGCTGGAAACCCTACCAAATCTCCCATTTGGTCTTGCATCTTGTTCGTGCCATGCTCTCACTATTTCCTAGATCCTTCCTAATTTGCAGTTAGTAACTAGTATAAAGAAGAGGAACAACAAATTTGAGGCTTACTTACACTTTCAGTCCTCCCCATGGGTGTTTGAGACTCCTTGATAGCTTATTGTCTACCCAAAATCTGTTATAGTGACCAACCTCGGTCACCACATAGTCTGCATCCGACCGACGTTAGTTCCATGCACCTATCCTGACTACCGACCCCACCGATGTCAATGTCTACCTACTATTGATGTCAGTCTTACTATCACCAATGTTAGTTTACCTGATCAACGTCAGTCTTTCCCTACCTGACACCATTGGCTTTGGTCTACACATGATTGACATTGGCACCTATCTATTTGATGCTAGTTCCTCCTGATCGATGCCGGTACCTGTGTTTACCTGTGAGTGATGAATTTTTACCCACAAGCTTTCTTTGAATCAAATCCCTATCCAAACAGCTCTACTCAGAGTTACTCAACCTTCTCCATTGATCTCTGTCTGCCATCTCCTCCATAAACACCAAGGCTTTCCAATTCTTAATCTTGTCAAACACATCAGACTTCCTCTTAAGAACATGCATCTCCTTTTTGCTCATGTGACCAAGCCTACAAAGCCACATCTCCATAATAGAAGAAGAATCAGTACTATAATCAAGTAGATAAAGAGTACCTACTCTTTTACCACCAGCTAATTCAAGTGTATCCGCTGTGAGAGTTCTTGTGCATCTCTCATCACCCAACATTTTAGAATAAATTAGCCATATCTTCAACACTGGGACCTGCATGACCTCCTTCAACACCCATGTGTTGGCTGCTTGAAATTTTAGCTTCACTTCCCCTTTGCCAATTCTTTGGCAAGGCTCACCAGCACCTCTCTTTGGGGCTGCATGGAAAGAGGCAATGGAATCTATAAACCAAGATTCTACTTTATCTAAGAAACATACCAGAGCATCCTGTGTAACAACACCTACAACATCTGCTTCTTCAGTTCCTTCATGCTGATCTTCTAACAACCAACAATATTATTTTCCCTACTCTTTCTTTCCATAAGACTGTAATTGATCATTCATGCTTTTCAATTCCTCCATTCTTAGCTTACTATCTTCTGCCATTGCTATACTCCCACTCAATTAGAAACCCCTGAGAGTGACCTGTAATCAAACACAAAACCTACTCCCTACAACCTTAGCTCTGATACCACTTGTTGGGAAATATAGAAGCACAATTGATTACCAAATACAAGCAACTTACATGCATAATTAAACCAGAATCACAAGTAACTAGAATTCAGAAATAACATAGAATATGAGAGACAATACACAGCTTATATTAATACTCATCCAAAAAAGAATACAATAAAGAAGATGCCACTTATTCTCCACACCTCTTAGAGGCTTCCCACACTTCAAGTGTATAATACTTCTTTCCTTAAAGCTCTCTCTCTTACGGTTCACCTCCAACCAGTCAGTATCCACTACTACCAGTACTCTGAGTATATACACATACTCAACTGAGTACACAACACACTCCAAGTAGATCTCCCATGAACTACTACAACATGCAACCCAAATGATCTTACTTTGGAAGGATCTTCCTTGCCTTCCTCTTTGCTCTCTTTCTGAGTACACACTGTACTCCAAGTAGATCCTACCTGATCCTACTCCCTATTGTGTTGTTGTCCTCCCTAATCTTGCACACCTACAAATCAATCTAGTTCTGCACACCTGCAAACATGGATCTTGAACACACATACACCTATAGATCAATGATCTTACTTACCATGTAGATCTCCTAATGTAGCCATGCACACATGCTGACCAAGATCATACATACATGAAGAACCCTTATGATTCTCCAAACCAACACCCACACTTGGCATTGTAGCACTATGAAGAACACACCATGCTCTCTTAACACATAAAAGGAGATAATATTTGCTCTCTTACTCTCTAGCACACTTTTACAATATAGCCCATGAGTCTATTATATAGATCTCATGCAAAAAATAATTAGACACCTAATTATAATGATTAGATCCACAGCTTCTAGTCTGAAATTGGCTCTTAACATGAAAACACTCGATTCGTTAACTAACTATCTATAACACTCATAGTTCTGAACCACATAGGCGACTGACATCGATCCCTATCTGCCTGGAGGTGATCGACATCGGCTGACTTCTGACTAACATCGATTGCTCTTTTGTCTACACCCTATCGACGTTAGTTGGCCTGACTAATGCTGGTGTCTGTGACACTCAGCAACCTCCTCCTCTATTTACATCAGTGAAGATTTTAGCTCCACAACCTAACAATCTCCCACTTGGATATAAATAGTTGCATTGCACTTGTACATGTACCCCATATAATCTATTTCTTGGCTTGTATCCCTCTTCAAGCTTAACCCTAAAGACCACCCACCACACAACCTATGGTGCACCTCCTATCATCCGAGTACCCTACCACCTCCGAACCTATAAACCCATGTAGTGAAGTCCTAACCCTGCATAGCATGAATCCCTACTACTGGTCCCTCTCAAATACCTAAGAATCCACTTCCCTAAATTGGATCCTAACTCTCTGACAACTCCCACTGCATGGAAAAACTTAGGTCTATACCAGACCTCATGTGATTTTGGACACTGAACTATCCAACCCTTGGTGTGATCTAGTTTTGCATCCTACATATTGAACCTCACTAACACCTGATTCACATCAGCTCCCACTAGAGACAAAATCAACATATGATCTTCCATGTCTCCCATGCCAAAGAATTTCACTGCTCCCAAATTCTTCATGGCAAACCACTAAACTAACCTTACCCTTAGCTTATCAAAACCCTATATGTACAAACCCGCTAGCTAACATACCATCCACATATAGTAATAGGATAATGTCATGACCATCATCTTCTTGGTAAGACAAAAACAATCATTATAATGACACTGACTAAAGCCCTGCTTTGTCATCCACCTGTCAAAACCTATACCACTATCCTGCAGCTTCCTCAAGACCATATGACATGGCCTTCCATCTCACGTGTCCATTCTCTCTATTCTTTAACCAAGGTATCCATTTGTCTCTGTGCTTTCATACCAGCTGGAAACCCTACCAAATATCCCATTTGGTCCTACATCCTGTTCATGCCATGCTCTCACTGTTTCCTAGATCCTTCCTACTCTATAGTTAGCAACTAGTATAAAGAAGAGGAACAATGAATTTGAGGCTTACTTACACTTTCAGTCCTCCCCATGGGCATTTGAGACTCCTTGATAGCTTGTTGTCCACCCAAAATCTATTACAGTGACCGACCTCAATCACCACACAGTCTGCATCCAACCGACGTCGGTTCCATGCACTTGTCCTTACTACCAACCCCACCAACATTGGTGTCTACCTACTGCCAACATCGGTCTTATTGTCACTAATGTCAATTTTTCTAATTGACATTAGTCTTTCCCTGCCTGACACCACTGGCTCTGGTCTACACATGACCAAAATCAGCACCTGTCTGTTCGATGTCAGTTCCTCCTGACCAATGCTGGTACCTGTGTTCACCTGTGAGTGATGAATTTTTACCTGTGAGCTTTCTTTGAATCAAATCCCTATCCAAACTACTCTGCTTAGAGTTACTCAACCTTATCCACTAATCTCTATCTACCATCTCCTCCATAAACACTAAGGATTTCCAGTTCTTAAGCCTATCAAACACATCTGGCTTCCTCTTAAGAACATGCATCTCCTTCTTGCTCATGTGACCAATCCTACAAAGCCACGTCTCTACAATAGAAGAAGAATCAATAATATAAGCAAGTAGATAAAGAGTACCTACTTTCTTACCACTAGCTAATTCAAGTGTATCCACTATGAGAGTTCTTGTGCATCTCTCATCACCCAACTTTTCTGAAGAAATTAGCCATATCTTCAACACTTGGACCTGCATGACCTCCTTCAACACCCATGTGTTGGCTGCCTACAATTTTAGCTTCACTTCCTCTTTTCCAATTCTTTGGCAAGGCTCACCAGCACCTCTCTTTGCGGCTGCATGGAAAGAGACAACAAAATCTATAAACCAAGATTTTACTTTATCCAAGAAACATACCAGAGCATCATGTACAACAACACCTGTAACATCTGCTTCTTTAGTTATTTCATGTTGATCTTCTACCAACCAAAAATATTCTTTTCCCTACTCTTTCTTTCCATAAGACCATAATTGACCATTCATGCTTTTCAATTCCTCCATTCTTATCTTACTATCTTCTACCATTGCTATACTCCCACTCAATCAGAAACCCCTGAGAGTGACCTGTAATCAAACACAAAACTTGCTCCCTGCAACCCTAGCTCTGATACCACTTGTTGGAAAATACAGAAGCACAATTGATTACCAAATACAAGCAACTTACATGCAGAATTAAACCAGAATCACAAATAACTAGAATTCAGAAATAACATAGAATATGAAAGATAATACACAACTTGTATTAATACTCATCCAAAAAAGAATATAATAAAGAAGATGCCACTTCTTCTCTACACCTCTCAGAGGCTTCCCACACCTCAAGTGTATAGTACTTCTTTCCTCAAAGCTCTCTCTCTTACATTCCCAACACACAACTCAAACATAGAGTTGGTGTTCACCTCCAACCAGTCAGTATCCACTATTACTAGTACTCTGAGTATATACGCATACTCAACTGAGTGCACAACACACTCCAAGTAGATCTCCCATGAAATGCTACAACCTGAAACCCAAATGATCTTACTTTGGAAGGATCTTCCTTGCCTTCCTCTTTGATCTCTTTCTGAGTACACACTGTACTCTAAGCAGATCCTACCTGATCTTGCTCCTTGTTGTATTGCTGTCCTCCCTGATCTTGCACACCTACAAATCAATCTAGTTTTACACACCTAAAAACATGGATCTTGCACACACATACACTCGCAGATCAATGATCTTACTTACCATACAAATCTCCTAACATAGCCATGCACACCTACTGACCAAGATCATACATACATGAAGAACCCTTTTGATTCTCCAAACCAGCACCCACACTTGGTACAGTGGCACTAGGAGGAACACACCATGCTCTCTTCACACATAGAAGGAGATAACATTTGCTCTCTTACTCTCTATCACACTTTTATAATACAGACCATTAGTCTATTATATAGATCTCATGCAAACAATAATTAGACACCTATTTACAATAATTAGATCCACAGCTTCTAGTCTAAAATTGGCTCTTAACATGCAAACACTCAGTTCATTAACTAACTGTTCATAACACTCATAGTTCCAAACCACACAGGTGATCGACGTCGGTCCCTGTCTACCTAGAGGTGACCGACACTGGCTGACTTCTAACCGACATCGGTTGCTCTTTTGTCTGCACCCTGCCGACGTTAGTTGGCCTGACTGACACCAGTTTCTGTGACACTCAGCAACCTCCTCCTCTGTTTGCATTAGTTAATCTTTTAGCTCCACAACCTAAGACACCTATTGATGCCTCTATGTGTATCACAGGTTCTCTTAGTTTTTAAGGAAAACTTATCATTTTATAACTTAGGGATTTTAAATCATGAGTTGTAGGTTGTGATAATTGGATTATCCTTGGTGAAATAGAGGTAGAGGATATAGACTAGTCCACAACATTTATATTAATTGGTGGTTGGGATCCACCTTGGTCCTTAATAATCTTTGAAAGGTATGTAGTATCTATGATAGTACTGGTGAATTGTGATCAAAATCTAATCTAAGATTAATCTAGAATGAGTATTCACAATGATTGTAAGATGTAGTGATATGGTGAAAAAAGAAGCAAAAGAAAGGGTAGGGTAGAAAGAAGGTATGTGATTGTTGATATTTGTCTCAAACATCATGACAAGGTTCAAATTATTGTTGAGCATGCATTAAACTAGTGTATAATATGAAATAGAATATAATCAAATCCCATTACATACCAAGCTAGTTTCTAAGGATAATATGAAAGAATACAAGTAGGAACTAGATTTATTGTTGTAATAAAATAACATAGAAATCATCATGCAAATTAAAATGAAATAATGTAAATTTAAGTACATTCAACTAATACAACATTTGCACAAATTATCAACCCTGTATTATAGATGCATGTCTAAAATTCTTTAAAATCATTCGAATCTAATACTTATAATAGAAAATTTGGAGATAAGCCATGATGGCACTTCATATAAATAAATTGGGACAAACTTTATAGCATTCATTTCTTGTATTAAATTTCTCAAAAGTTACAATGAACTTTCTAGCTCTTATAACTCTCATTTTACAAATGGTAATACTACCTTTCATAATAGGCTAAGGCAACATACTGTTCAATCATGGCTAAGGATAATATACTAGTTAGTTAAATGTATTCTAATTATAGTGTAGTGTAGGTATAGCTAGATATCCTTAATTAGATCCACATAATTTTTGATTAAAGGGCTGACCCTACCCATAAAGATCTCTATAATGGATTATACTATAGATGGATATACACAATCATAAATGAATTTTATGTTGTGCTTATACTTGAATATATGTAATTTGGAATAGTGATGGGAAATAATTGGTCTAGTTTCAAGTGACCAATTCTTCATGTTAGGGATTTTGGTGGTGGCTAGTAGGGCATCTAAAAGATAGGACATCATAAAGAAGTGATTATTGGTATTCTTCTTTATGGATGAGAATTGTTGTTGCAAGAAAATGTTGATCATTTACCCTATTGGGTGAGTGAGACCTTTTCCCACCATGAAATATACATAAGCCACCCAAATTTTATTGACATAAGTAGTGGAGGGGGGCCCGTATAGTCTATTAACTAGTGTCATGATTATTCTAAATCCCTCCCTAAACTAGGTAATTAGGATTTTACCAGTGGGGTCTATGATTACGTGGGTCTCTAAGTAGATTCATGGGGTAAGGATGGATTTCATGTCATTTTTTCTTGACCATTCTCTAATTGTGGGTAAATCCACTTGAGGTTTAGATAGATTGTAAACTTTCAAACATAAGAGGGAAGACATATGCTATTTTTTTGAAATTACATTTATGTATTATCATGGCCTAATAAATCTTGTAATCCTTGAAAATAGGAGCAATGACATTGATACAGTGCAATATCTTAGGTTTTACCATTGTGTAGTGGGGATGAATCATTTTGATGGAGACCAAGTCATTGTATCTCTGGTTGATTGTGGCATTATTCTAATCTTCCCTTGTGATGGCATTGTTATCTCTAGTGTTTAATGATGTAGCATCAATTTATTTATCCTTGAAGATATTTCCCTCCATGTTTGAGGTTAACTACAATTTTGTGTCCTCATTTTGTTGTTGTCTTCAAACCACCATGATTGTGAGCTTTGAAAATAGTTCACTCATGACCTACAAAATATCTCTGGAATAGTTTGCACTTGTGTAGATGGTAATAGGTCTCTGTTTGGATTGACTATGATTGATTTGAGATTAAATTAGGGATTTTTATGAAGTATAAGTATTTTTTATAGATTTAATGGTGATGGTTGCTTGGACTTAGGTGAATTTGTGACTTGGATTTGATTTATACCCCTAATTTTATAACTTTGCCTTTTTATGCCCACAAAAAAAATAATTTCATCATTTTATTCATATGTGGTGTCTATGTGGTAGCCATCTGGTAATTTTACTAACATTTTCATTAATGATTTCAAATTACTAGCCATTATTTTTAAAAATTTATAGTATCTCATGTTGTCAGATCTTCATGCATGAATCAATACAAGTCATTGATTGTGATCTTGCTACTTACACACTATTGGTCCTTATCTAGCTTCAGATCCACTGACATACCACTTGGAATCCTTATGGGCCTTCTAGACTCTACATCCTATTAGTCATGTAAGGAATACACATTTTCCATTTGTTAAACATATGGGCCTTTAGAGGTTTCATTAAATAGGTCATGTTGATTAGACCTTATCCACTTAGCTTGTTCTGATTAATTATGAGTCATTGATCTTGTAAAGGTGCATGAGCTATAATTAGAATTATGATAGAAAAGGTAACATAGGACAAAGACTTTAGGTTAAATTTTATTTCATTTTCAATAAATGTGATATAAAATTTAAGAACAAAATTTTAATCTAAGTTCTAGAATATAATATAAAGGGGCCCTCACCCCGAATGATTAAAGAACCTAATACAAGACTTTGACTGAGATTTTAATCATGTTAATAAACATGATAAAACTTTAGATCACAATTCTTAAGCCAAGTCTTATCATGATGGGCCTTTTTATTAAACTAGACTTATTAGGTTTAAAAGACCATGAGGCTTATGTAGACTAAGGTTTGGGTCAATGTTTAAAAACATGACTATATCTTAACATGATGTTCAAGCTTAGTAGTTACAAATTCAAACCTATTTACAAGGATTTTGATTTTAAACATGGATTTAAACAACTAGATTAATTTATGGATGATCAATTTAGGCATCAAGAAGTAAGACTTATGTGTATTTTCCTTTTGAGTAAAATTGGCTATTGATTTGAATTTTGACAATCTCATGGATGTTAATGATGGCCTCATAGACATATCCTTATATTTGTGTAAATTTCAAAATCAAGGTTTAATAAACTTTCATATGTGGCAAAAATTCGATGGCCTCACACACATCAATGATAGCCTCAAGGGCATCAAATGATGGGCATAAGAGAGTCAAATTTAATTCCTAAACATAGTTGGTCCTATAAAATCTTGGGTTTAATATGTTCCATCAAATCACCCCCTATGAGTAAGCATGGACTATATTTCATGATGTGAGTGGATACATGCCATTGGTTACTATAATCATGAATATGATTGAGTTATCTCAGGGCTATTACTAAAAATTTAGCCTAAGGTTTCATTATATTAAAAATATATAATAAACCTTAGTGTAAAAAACTTAGGTTAAGTCCACATTTTGATGCATGGGGACTTTTAACATTAATATTGAATGTGGGAGTGCCATATGGTAGTTTCATAGGGATCTTGAGTGTTAACCCTACTGACCTTGGGGAGGACCCACAAACTATTGATTAAAATTTGAGTTCTTGAGATGGTGACACTTGTCATCTTCATGGGACTTCCATGGGTATTTAACATTATAACACTATGCCCATTTTATTTTATCTATTTAATGCAAGCAATCATGAACTATTGATGTTGATCTAGATACTTGTATGTGTTAGGTTTATGTGATTATAAATGGATTAAGTGAGGTCATGAGTATATAAAATTAGGATAAAATTACCATATGAGTCATAATCCTTCAAATAAAATGGTATTTTTGAATGATTAAATCCCTAACATAAATTTTATCTTAAGGTTTTTTGTATTAATAAATACAACTGAGACATTAGGGTAAAACTTAAGTGAAGTCCATGTTTAATAAAATGGATCCCCTGTAAGCTTTGATCCTAGTGTCTCACCATCGAATCTTTAATCCTTTCTCAGGCATGAACCATCAATCTTGATTTGGTTGATCATGTGGGATTAGTCCAATGGATCAATGCTTTATATTTCTCAAGCCTCCTTTAATCCATCCAATCATCTAGTCCTAATAAATCAAAAGCCATCAATTATATAAAGAGGTAAGATACTTAAGTCAGGGCTACTTAATGTGGGGACTTAGGCTAAGGTCTTAGTGCTATGGTCTAGTTCATGTTAATAAACATGACTGGGGATTTAAGACTAATACTTTAGTCTAAGTTCATAACAAAGAGGACCAATGACATAAAAGGTCCTTATAAATATATAAGTTAGATCCTATTTACAATAAAAGGGGGGCCAAAGGGGCTTAGAATAAAAAAATACCAAATCTATAATTTTAGACCAAGGTTTGATTGTATTGGAAAACATGACCAAGTCTTAACATAAAATGTAGTCTTAATTCCAAAGCGTGTTTAAAACATTCCCACCAAATTGGATTTGAACCAAGGGTCTAATCTAGGGTTTTATGAAGGAGGGATTCAGATCATGAATTTAACTTTGAGTTCTCATAGACCAAATGCTATTAAAAGTTTGAATAGGATTATTTTGTAAATTATAAGTGTATTCCATTACATAAGGGTCCCATGAAACTTGTAACTGAAACATGAAGATCCATTATCAGCAATATTAGGCAAGGTTAAAGTAAAACCATGAGTAAATGGGCCAACTTTATCAGGTGTGGATGATCTTCAAACTCAAATAATGTGCAAAACATCTCAGTTCTTTTATTATTAATGTTCAAAGTATGCACAAGGGTCACTATTTTTTTTAAATGACATATCTTGACCTCAACAAAAGGATAATAGAAAAACCTTTGTGCATGTAGATCCATCCACTGATAGTGGTTTTCTAAATGAAATATTTAATCACAATATAATTTCATCATTTGAAGATATTTTTAATGGTTATATTCCACCACTTGAAGACAAACTTGAATATGGAATGGCTCAAGTGAAAGACAATCTAGATGATATGATATAAACATTAGAATAAAATGATAGATCTCATAAAATATCAATTTCCATTACAAATACAAATGTGAAAATTTTGCAAAGTAATATGAGACTGGAGGACATTATATATGATGAGATCCATACAACAAAAGACACTTATACTCAAAATACACAAACTTGAGTTGATAAAATTACTCAAAAATATGTAGAGAGAAAGAGAATTATATGGACAATTGGAAGTTAGTTTAAGAAAGAATAGGAATAAAAATTTCCTTTAATTAAATGATTAGATCCTAACAAATTTAAGGATACCCTAACTAAGTCTATATGTATAATATGTACTTGGAAATTAGGAAAGGACCACAAAATACAACTTAAGATGGAAACATTGTGTAAAAGTATATGTGCTGGTAGAAAAAGATAGACAAATTAAATTAAAAAAAAAAAAATTGATGGAAAGATGCCAATGAATACATGAATTTTAGATAAAAAACAAAGTATGAAAAAAATTAGATATGTATAGACATCTAGTTAAAAAAGGAGGAATAATTACAGCTCAAACAAGAAAAGTTATTCGGTCTAATCAACATGCCAAAAATATATAATTATCAACAATATACCACATTCTTAAAAAAAATAGGCCTATATATAATTTTTTTAATTATAATAATTTATTTTAACATAATTCATTTCATAACATTACATAATAACATTAGTTAGATTGCAATGCTTGGGACATGGAAAAATGTCTTGTGATGACTAAGAAGGGAGATTTGAAAGAAAAAGTTATAAATGCAAGATTTATCTCACTATCTATTTATGAGATCACAATAGTTGACAACACAACATGATTTGGTATCCATGTTTACACTTTTGAGAATAAATAATGAGAAATTAAAGGAAGCCTCATCTATTATCTATACATAAAATGGTTGAAAATTACAATGCAAAAAACTATTTCAAGTTAATTATTTCTAATTTGAGGGATATTGTTGGAATGGATGATTTTTTTTTTACCTACAAAGTTGCTTTGTGTTGGAGTTGATGGTGAAGCATTAATTTAGGGGAACTTAAATTTTGTGTGTGTTTGTCTACAAAAAACATCTTCCCCATATATGATTTCAATTCATTATATGGCCCACAAAATGAATATTTCATACAAAATTGTAAGCACATTTGGAAATGCCACAAAAGTTGAATAACTTATCCATTGTTTTCATGCTTATATGTCAAGTAATCCAAAAATATATTTAGAGTTTAAGGAATTTAAAATTAGGGTTATCGATGGTAAAAATCTTTTAAAATACAATAATACAAGATGGATTGCCATATATGAGCCTGAATGTAGAATTTTTAAAGAATATCCATTGTTGGTATATTTTACATTTAAATACCATATATAAGTCAACAATGAAAAATATTTGTTATACCATTTCACATATTTGGAAATTCTTTTAAAACTTTGTGGTAGTCTCCAATGTTGAATGAGATAATTTTTGTATGAAACATGTTCAAGACAGATCCATAAATATTGTAGACTTCATACATTTGAGAAAATGGGTTTGGAAATATTTTGATGTCTTTTACTTAAGGAAAAATAGTTTTAAGATGCCTATTTTTTCTATTTGTAAAAATTTAATAGACATTAGGGATCCAAAAAAATATTTTAAATTCAATATTAAGGATCATGTTTGTATCTTCTTTAATTGAATGGTAATAGCACTACACACATTCCAAAAATGAGTTGATATAGCGGGATCAAAAATTGAAGAATTCCCTATAACACGTATTCCTTAGAAAATTATTATATTTTAAAATTAAAAAAATTAGAAAGATAAAGTATATATTACTTATGGAAAGTGGATAATTTTTTCAAAGGGATGAGTTTCTTTAAGCCATGGGAATGGTGAATCCCATATTTTAGAGAGTTGAGGATTGTGAAGAATGAATCAATAATTTATTTCTCATATACATGGGCACTATCATTAAACATTTTTCTAAACTTGTAGATATCAATGGATTTGAAATTCAAGGTATTTTATGAAAGGATTTACTGACAATGTAGTCAACCTAGTTTAGACTCAATGATTGATCAATATAAATGTCTGAATGAGCCAAATGAAAATGGTGTTATTACAAGGCTATGGGAATTTTTTTATCCTAGTACCATCATGCAATAAAATATTAGTGAGTATTTTTTATTGTATGAACTATAAAATACAATGATTTTGGGCTCTATGGAAGGTGAAAGGGTCTTTAGTGTAGTATGTTTTGTTAAATCAAAACTTCATAATATATTAGATATAGATATAGGGACATATTTGATATTATATGTTTTGCATTATCTAATGGATGTGTTTCCCTATGATAGATAACTACCGAATTTGAATTCACTCCCTCAAATAAGAGGAGTCACTAATATAATAAATGATAGAGCTGATATAAATATTGAGACTATATATGCATCAGATATAGTAGACATAAATGATAATTATGAAGAATGGGCTACGTAAAAACTATTTTTGTTACCTAAATTTTAGTATGTATGTTTCAACTTTAAATTTTAAAATTGATTTTTATATTTTCCTTTGTATCTCACGCAATTAAAAACAACAAACTAGGGTAAGTAATATCATAAATCATTGAAGCATTAGTATTATTTAAATTTCAAGACTACATAGATTATGTTACTTTATTATTTTAAAATAGTTTTAAGTTATATTACAATTATTCAAACTTAAAACTTTTTTAAACAATATATTTAGGTTATATGTATGGAAATATTTATTTTACATGTTACTTTTTATATGAAGGGATTGTTTCGTGTGGTTGTCAATATTATACAAAGATGAATTATGCTCTTATCACTATACATCTTATGTAGTAAATTTATAATATAATAGAAAACTTATCATGGAATAAAGTACATTGAATAAAATAGAAAAACAGACTTATATTTACACTTGCAAGTTTCATTTACAATATAAACTATTTAGTTTCAACATAACATATATATAGAAAATTAAAATCATCTCTCCATAGTTTAGTTTATTTGGATATCCCATTTCCATTAAAGTGAAATATACAATCTACCATAGAATATTTTGAACATGAAGTGAGGAGACATCATTCAATATCAATAATTCCATTTTGATATTGAAAATTAGATGATGTTACCTCAACTTCCCCTTTCCTTGAATCAGATTATAAGAACCTCCTCAAACAAGATCCTCTCCTATAGCATTTATATTTTCAAGTTGTGTCCTTTCTTCATATGTTTCATCTCCTGTCAGTAGTATAAAGGGATTCACATCTATTTTCTCCTTCAATAGAAATCATAGATCCATGTTGTGTTATTTGATGAACCTTCTCAACATATTATTTTGTTTTTTTAATATCACAAGTTTTTCCTTCCATGTAATAGAGGCATTTAATATTTTCCATAGGTTTTATAGATAAATATCAAGTACTTGTTCTTCATTATTTAGTTTTTCATATTTTTTATTGAAATTTGGAAAATAAAGTGACTCAAATAAGAATTACAAAAGTGTCATTAAACTTTGTAAAAAACTTATCTCTTACTAAAGCTTTATCTCTTTCTATATTAGTAAGGTAGTAAAGGTTTTGATCTCTTTCCCATTTCTTATCATATGCATGTTCCTCAACATCCACATTTTGTAATATGTTTATCATAACATCTAAAACATTACTATTATAGGGATTGGTAACTGTAATTGATCCCAATTCAACTTGATTCACTAAAATTTCAATTTTAGATGGATCATTTTAAACCAAATAAAATAAATAATATCTTTGTGAATGGTTATCATAATGCTCATTAATTTACTTTACCAAATCCTTGCCCCAAATCTCCCATTATTAGTAATTTTAAATAAGTTTCTCCTATGTCATCTAGTAAAATGAAATAATTATTTTAAATAAGATTAGTCAATGGAAAGGAGGTAAATTTATAAAAATATTTCTCCCCATCATTGGTTTGTTCAGGTGGTTAACTCTATGAACCACCACCAACTATTATTTTTAAACCTAGAATTGAGATACATGAATAATATTATGCATAACAAATCTATCTAGAGGCATTGTATCAATATCCTCAAGGAAATCATCACCAAGATCAATATTATAAAAAATTGTAATAACATCCATTACATTAAACACTCCACCCATATAAAAACTATCGAACTCTAATGTCATTATACAAATTATTACCCTACTAAATATTGGCAATGATAAATTAATCCCCATAGTCTTTATAGAGTGAGGTGGTGGTGGTGATGGCATTTGAATTCTTAAGGAATGTTTCCTTTCAATAGGAAATGCCCGTAAAAATCAATAAATAGACTTCAAGAAAATTTAAACTATGTTAAATAGTTAAAATATGGGTCAAAGACTCATATACATTAAAATTAGGATTTATAATATTAGTTGTATATATGTTTTTAGTGGTGAAATTGTTGTAAGAGAATGTTAATCTTCAGTTTTTATCAAAAAATCAAAAATTCAATTTACCATGAGTGATTTTCATGTAATTTACTAGAGAATAATTACAAACGTGAAGTCACATAACTTACACAAAAGGAAAATTTTGAGTACGTTTAGGTAAAATTTTGCCAATTTTGTAGGCCATTGAAAAATTGAATGAAACATTAACAATGCCAAAATTTGATTTTTTTATTACATCAATTTCAAATAAATTTTGAAAATTTTAAAACATGGATTTAGAGATATGCCTAGATGACATTGTGTGACAGTAGGTGATATATAACTCCTCACATTTTTTATACTTGTCAATGGTGTTGTCTTTCTAGTGTTCACCCATATATAAATGATAATCCCCAAATCCCTTAGTAGGATAATATTTCTTCTATGTTGCTCCTCTTCTTAATTGAGAAATAGTTTTTCTTCTTTGTTAAAATGAAATAAACAAAATTAATTTGAAGTGTAATAAGTAACTAGTAGGATAATTTTATGACTTAAAAAATAAAATTAACACTTACCTCTATCTAAATAAGGGCCACAAAATTATATTTCATTTATTTATGAAAATTAGTTTAAATAGTTGTTCCCTTCAGCTCCTAATATGCCTCATAGTATAAATGCAAAATAAAATTAGAAACAAAAACTAAGTGTTACTTTTAAAAGAAAAATCCAAATCAATTATAATCTTTTAGAAATTAATGTACAATAAAATTTTTGTCTAGATCCAAAATGGTAGGCCTATGAGTCTTCCCTATTAAATAATCCTCACTTTGAAAAAATCAGCGAGGACTTATAAATATGGGTTTGTTATATTTTAGAATAATATTCCCATTATAAAAATATTAGGAGTGATTTTAATTCAAGAAAATAAATAATTAATAACTTAATTAAATTTACTTTCAAAGTTCATACATAAAAAATTCAATATTAATTAAGAAAAAGAACATTAGCTACCAAGGTAGAGGTATCAACAGTCAATCTTATGTGATTTTCCTTTTATATTTTGTCTTCCTTAGTCAAAATATATTTCATTTTCAAAGGTTTCATGTTTTTATGTGACATCCATATCAATCACTCAATGTCTAAAGGCACGGTACTAAAATTAATAGTTCAAGAGCTGAGGGCATAAAAAAACTTGTTGGAACCTTGTTTGTAACTAGACATGAGAATGTTCATTAAATTTGTGTTCATTTCATAATGGGGCATGTATATAATGCATCTTAAATAGAATATTTATATCCAGTTAGTTTAAGTGTACTTATTTTCTAACAACCTCAATATTTTTAAACAAATAAGATTTTTGTAAACAAATTTTTGAACGAGGGTAGAAGATACAGGGTGAAAAGTCATTTTGAGATTCAATGTCAAGGATTAGATTATAATTCATGATAATATTAATGCTTTAACTATATATAATGAGAAAATTAAGAATATGCAAGTGTTTAGTGATATTTATAGGCCTATCTATTGGGTGGTAACCATAGGCTCTAGATGCCACCCACACACTTTGAACATTATCTAGAAGATCTAGATGGTGTCCAAAAATAATGGGTGGCATTTAGGTAGGGTCTTTAGTCACTATCCAAAGCCTTTAGACACTATCTAGTGTCTCTATATGCCATACAAAGACTCTAAGCATTGATTACAAACTCTAAATGCCATCAGAACCTTTAAATGTTGTCTAAAACCTTTGGATGTCATATAGAACCTCTAGACACCAACCACAATGTGTGGATGTTGTCTAAAGAGTCTAGACATCATCCACATGGCCTAGACACCATCTATGAGATCTAGACAAAGTAAAATGAATGTAGTGGTTGAGTGGAATATAGGATTCACCTTCTTAATGAAACTAATTTCCGTTTATTTTGATATGAATTCAAAAATGATTGGATTTTTTCTAAGGCCCTTAAAAAATCCTAATTAAAATCATAGAGTACAATAAAAACTATTTATTTAATTATTGCTCAAAAAAAATTATCAGTTATTATATACGCCTCAAACTATTAAACATGTATTCAAACTCAAATAGGTCCACTACACAATATAAATTATCACTACATAAAAGAAAAATTCAAGGGACATGTCCAAGCTAAAATCAAACATTTACATGTAAATTTAGATACTTCTTATATCCACTAGATGGCTCTAGAAAACACATAAAATATTATAAAATGTGTAAAATTAAACATAAATACCCAAATAAAATTTATAAGTAATTACTTTAAAAAATAGGTTTACATGCAACGTAGTATCTAACTACTCGAACATTGTAAGAGTAGCATCTCACCTAAGTGGGGTTATGTTATTCAGACCTCAAAAGTTAATAAAAAATGAATTTTCAAATAGGAAATTCAACCTATTTATACCAAACTTAATTTTTTTTCTATGTGACACAAAATTATAACTTTAATATTTATACATTATAATAAAATACATGTAATATCTCAAGCTTATGTATCATTTTCTCCTCCCATTGGTTGCATTGGAATTAATGTCTAATATTTTTACACATGGTAAAACATTAAAAATAAATCAATACCATATAATAATTAAAATACTTCATATGATTATATTTAAAATAGATAGTTCATTCTATTATGTCCTTTGTCTTAGTGAATGGGGAGGAATAAATAGGAATGAATATTGTGTATGAATATCCATTAATAACTTAGACCAATGACTACTATGGCATTTCACTACTTTCTACTATAATTTTACCACTAAAAGGAAATAAATATAATCGAATCCAAAAGGAAAATACTCTACAATGATAATTCAATTCAAATATTAGAGTCATAAAATTCAAAGAGAATTTATTTTAATAATTGACAAGACACATTTACTATTTGGCTATAAAGGAACCCCTTCTATGCACTAATAACATAAAAGACTTATGGCTTGATTATTCATGTTGGATTATTCAAACTCACATATGATTCTAAAATGAGTAATTTATTTTATGGTGTCATAATTACAGATGTGAATGAAAACCATTAACACTACATTATGATTCATGTCTCTTTTTCTATGATAAATTCACACAACTTCATCCCTCTTATCAAAATAAGGGAATGCATGGGTACTATCTCACAAAATCATATTTAAATTGAATAGATAATCAAAAATGACATAAATTATATAGATCACATTAAGTTAGGATGTGTCATGTCATATCATATAGGCACATATTTAATACATGTTTTTATAGAATGTTTCATAGATTATTACATATTTTAATCAGATTATGACAAGATTAACTCATATTGGGGTCATATGCATGGAATATTGCATATATTTCATAGATTTTATGAGATATTTCACTTATTTTATGATAATATCACACAAATTCAATATATTACTACAATAGGGCCATATGTATCACATATGCTCACAATTTTATATATATCATGATACATTTTCATAGGTTATATAAACTAACATTACGTAAATTACTTTATTTAATGAAAATCCATGTTATTATCTACTTGATATTACTTGTATTTATTTCAAATAATAAATTATACTCAAATTAAATCATATAATCTGTTTGTAACAGATGATTCAAAAACTTTACACAAATTTGTAGATTTTTTTTCATATTTATTTGAAACCTTAATTGATTTTTTTACTCAAATATAATGAGTTGTGTGGGGATAAAATTATGTATGAATTAACTTATAGAAACTTGTTAATTTAAAAAAGGGTTGGAGAATATTTAGATAAACCTATGGCACTCCATAGACACCACTCAAATTTTACTTAGATTCTACATATGAACCTACTACAAGGGCCATATCCATAGTGGTGATAGAGATATTGTTAAATTCTCTATCTAATAAGAGAAAAACATAGAGACATATTATATGTATGGTTTAGCTCTCATAGAGAGATGGAATACCACCTCTAGTAACATGAGCATACTCTATAAGCAAAAAAAGACTGCATACTTCAAGGTGTAGTCATTTCTTGATTATTATGATTTTAATTTATGAAATATTCAATTTTTTATATGAATAGTACTCTTTTTCACATGTATTTATTTACAGATACACAATTATACTATGAAATATAAAATGAAAGGATAATTCTAAGTTCAAGATCTCTAAGACAAGCTTTCATTCTCTTTATCCCTTTAAACTAGTATTTTTTATTTCATTTAAATACTAGCTACAGG
>JARHVA010001708.1:770000-820000 GCA_037957365.1 Torreya grandis | reverse complement strand
TAATATCAACCCTCATTCATTATTTACCTATAATAAACTAAGTCAACTTATCAAAAGCATTCTACTAATAATTGAAGTGAGAAAAAAAATTATATTTTCTCCTATTTCCACATTAGTCATATGGAAAACACATCTACAAGTTTAAATTAATGAAAGATAAGATGAAGAGATATATTTTTTGAGTTATAATCTAGGTCATTGTTGTACTTACTTATCACATATTAAATGGTTCACACACAAGCCAACTTATAGGGTAGAACTACATAAGTCTGAAGCCCTCTTTAGAGTATTGTATATGTAGGTAGCATTCATTGATATAGGATTATTTGGGGTAGCTCGATATCATGTGCCCATTAACCCACTTTTTTTACAAACAATATAAAGATGAAGAACTAGGGTTTTGATCATTTTACAAAGAGTGATGGTCCATGACCTAGATCTGAATACACTAAAATGAAGGTGACAATGAACCCAAAAGCATCTGGGTGGTGACATCATGTTTTAGTAGTTATTTTATACTATAGACCTATGTTTGATCTAGAAAATAGTGTTGGCACAACTATCCGAGGATGATTCAAGTATACATGGATACAAAATAACTTAATCTATAATTTAGAGACCATTCTATAATATTATTCTAGTTTTCTTATTGCATATCATATATTTAGATCTTTATTATCATTATAACTATCAAAGTATTTTTTTAATTATCATTGAAACATACAACATATTTTTACTTTCTGTTTTTAACATATCTCAACATAATAAATTTAATATATCTTCTATCTAATTTTTATAATTAATTAGCTTTCTATAGATTTATTTATCACCCTTATGATTATTTAGTTCTATATTATTAACCTTATATATCCATTTAAGGATCCAAATCAAATTTAGGGTTAAATATTTTGTCAACCCATTCTTTGCTTATTGAACCAAAACCCTACTTTGTATGTTAGTGGTTTTCTCCTTCTTCTAAATTTTATTTTAGATTCATGTATTTTTTTTTCCATATCTTATTTATTTCATAGCCATCACTTAAGATATTATTATTTTCATTTTTTATATAAGTATTGTGCTTTATTTCTTTGTGATTGGGTGAAATTTAATCAGTGTCCTTATGGAAGTCCCTACAAAGCCCAAATCTTTGTATTATTTCTTTAATTTTTACGATAATCAGTGTATTGAATATGAATTTCTTATGGAAAACCAAAAATAGGTTAACATCTCTTATTTTTATTATAATTATGACAAAAAAAAACTAATTATTAAAATTAAAGTATAGATGAAAATTTTAATGATCATAGTATTCTTTCCTATGGTTATGAGTGTAATAATATTCCTATGGGGTATGTGGAACCTAGTTATCCTATTTTTAATAATGAAAATGTTGAATAAATTGAATGTGTGCCTCCTTGTTAAAGTGATTCTAATATTGAAAATATTATCCATTTTTTAGAATTCTCAAATGAAAATAGTCAAATAACTTTTCTTTTTATATATCTCAATGATACAAATGCATGTACTACCAATCTTACTATTCTTTTAAATTGGAAAGATGAAAATGATAACACCTACCAAATTAGTGGAGACACATGTTATTCTAATTTTCTTCCAATTCAAAATAAATAAATAAACATATTTGTTAAAGGTTTCATTATAAAATATTTTCTTAATAAAAATATAAATTATTCAAATGATAGTTATGAAAATGTTCCTTTCTCACATCACAATGATTTACCTAGATTAGAAAGTGATTATACATATTCTACCCCTTTTTTAATTAAAAAATGAAAATTAATTTTACATCTTGCCTTCCTATAAAAATATTTAAATTAAAATGGACAACATTCATCTCTCTCCATCCATTACAATTTTTGAGAAAAATCATGTTCTAATTGTATATTAAAATAATGGAAGTATATTTTGTATACTTCTTACACATAATAACAATCTAGGTACTTAGGCTCTTTCAAATAATAATTAGATTAAAATTTATTATATCAAAAATGGAATAATGATCTATATTAAATCATCATGAAATGTGGATACCCTTTTACATAATGCTCATAAACTACATGATGATCCTAACCTAAAAACCAATGAGGGTGGTAAGGAGACTATTATTCCTATATTCCATATGGATGGAAAATTACAACCCCTAAGCAATTATTTAACCTCATTAACAATACCTTCTAGTGATATGTTATATCTAATTATTACCATGGGATATATTCGACAATAAGTGACTCTTCTTAAGTTACAAGTTTCCTCACATGAGGTTACTTTTAATGATAACATCTTCAAGGACCAACCCCTTTACTATAGATGTTTTTTATTATCCATATCCTTCCACATTTATCATGCCTATATTTTATTAATTTGATGAAAAAAGAGATTCTAAAAAATAATTTATATAATATATACACTCTTTTGAACATTGGGCTAAGGATGGATACTTTTTATTAAAAGCATTCCATAGAAGTTTATCTCAAGAGGCTCTAAATTGGTTCTATATACTCCCAAATGTTTCCTTATCAACCTTTAACAAATTTGAGGATGTATTCTTATCTCATTTAAATAATCAAATAGTGTAGAATCTACTATTGGAACATTTTCAAGCCTTAACTCAAAATTATGATGAATCCCTTCAACTCTATGCCAGTAGATTTATAGATATATTGTATTCCTTAAACCACACCCGCTCAGATTTATAAGTGAAATTTATATTTGGTATAGGGATTATTTCTCCACTTAGAAAGATAGTGTTTTAAGAGCCTTTTTCTTCATTAAAAACCTTATATTGGGATTTAAATAAATATTCATTTTCTCTAAAAATCCCCAAACTGAACTAACTATTTATTCACATCAAGGAAAACATGGTACAAATAATTCTTTTCAAGAAAATAAGAAAAATAAGAAGGGTTCTGAACTATTTCATAAACCGTCCCCATAACTAGAAGTACATTCTATAGGAAAAATAAAGGTATTGAAAAAATAAAGGAGAATACTTACAAAATACCTCCTACAATTAAACCATATAACTCTACAAAAAGTAAACCACTTCAATTTTATTTGCACCGAGATAGACCATATGATATATTGCATATAATATTATATAAACAAATGATATAACTTCCACCAAATTCTCATCACCCACCACACATACTTTAAAATGTAAAAGGACAAAACTTTTTCACTTACCATGGTATAAACAAGCACTGAGATAATGATTTTTTGGTCTTGAGTAAAATCTTACATAGTTAGCCAATTGGGAAATTATTACATTTCAAAAAGACATATCTAGAATTATTTTACATACTTATTCTAGAGGCTATTATAATAGTTTAAAGACATCCCATTATGTTCCTTTTGAGGATCATGTGGTCCATCAACCTTCATTTAAGGTAAACACTAGTAGTGTTTCTTCTCCCAGTACACCTTCTCTGAGTACTGATCTCTCCCACACTAATCTTACCAAGGAACCATTAGTTGATTAGGTCCTTCATAAAGATACACATGGAGAAGGTGAAACTAAAAAACAAATATGGGTACCTAAATAGATACATATATATTCATAAGATATTTTTATAGATACTTTGGAATTGGTGATAGAAATAAAACTAATAGTTCCATTACTGCATGATCATTATAATCAAATTTTCTTATTTCCATACATTTTTCATTGCATATGGTGATTTCATTATTTCCATTATGATATAATAATATCATTACATGGAAATATTTGTTATACAATTTAACATATCAAAACATACATTATATAAACAAATGAAATTAATGTATATATAATGAATAAATAATAAATTTACACTTTCATGTGAATCAAGCATATAAAATACAAAATTAGAAAAAGCACATGACGAAATTCATAATTATAATATATACCATTTTCAAATGCTCGAAGATCAATTACACATGTTCTTATCACTTTTATTCTAAAAAATACTTAGAACATTCAAAAATGGTTGGTTCATGTTTTGGTATGGTTGAGATTATTAAATAACTAAATTTTTCCAAGTTTTTAGGTTACATTTGATTTTATTAGCCATCCTCACTAGTTTGATAGTGTGAATTGACCAGGTTGACTCACACTCACCAAGTTATAAGTATGATTGGGTTGCATAGTCGAGCTAGTCTCAACTTGTAGGTGGAAATCCATCTTTTCTCTATTGTTGGGGTTATGGACCTTCCTATCTCTATCTATATATGTCCTTAGATAGATACACTTTATAGATTTATATTTGTCTTAATATTAATTTTGATGATTCATAATGATACATCATTCAAATGAAACTACCAAATGGAAATATGGTTGCATCAATACACAAGTGTACTCATAAACCTTGATCTATTTCATTTTTAATCATTTCAATACTTTGAAGTTAATATTATATGCACTGATTATATATTGTAACATTCCCTTGGTTGTAGGTTAGTTACCAGTAAAGCACTCAAGATAGACTCAAGCAAATGAAATGTGTGTTATACACACATAGTTATGCCTTACTTTCCTTTAAACTATCAATTTCATTACTATATTAGGGTAGAATTTAGATTATATCTATGAACCATATATAACCTAATTCTTATACAATTATAAAAACTTAGACCTTGGTTGTTTCTCTAAGTTTTATACCTTTCCTCATTATATAATTATTGTATCTTCTCTCTCTTATGATTCTTTGCCTATCTCTTAGTTTTACCAATATTATATTGATGACTTAGGTATTCTATCTTTCCCAAAATTCTTAAAACCTACTTATCTTATGTTTCTATAAGTTTTAAGCATTTACCTATTTTTTTGCTCCCTAAACACTTGCATCCTAGGGAAGCACCTACATTAATGAAGTTATATTATTCCAACTCAAGTTTCAAGTTACCTAAAGTCATAATTTTTCAAATGAAACATATTCTAATGGACAACATAGGTTCTATTATGTAAAATGTTATCTAAAGGGATTGTTATAAATATAATATCAACCTTAATCCATTCCTCACCTATAAATTTCATTACTAGATTAAGGTAGAATTTAGATTATATTTATGAACTATATATAACTTAATTATTATAAACTTAGGAAAAATCAAACCTTGGTTTTTTCTCTAAGTTTTATATGTTTCCTAGT
Source organism: Torreya grandis (assembly GCA_037957365.1). Lineage (NCBI taxonomy): Eukaryota > Viridiplantae > Streptophyta > Pinopsida > Cupressales > Taxaceae > Torreya > Torreya grandis. The sequence goes on along the minus strand of JARHVA010001708.1, from coordinate 814,853 downwards.
TACATAATGATTGTATCTTCTCTCTCTTGTAATTCTTGGCCTATCTCTTAGTTTTACTAATCTTATATTGATGACCTAGGTCTTCAATCTTTCCCAAAATGTTTAAAACCTACTTATCTTATGTTTATATAAGTTTTAATCATGTATTTATTTACTCACTCCTTGAACACTTGCATCTTAGGGAAACACTACATTAATGAATGTATATTATTCCAACTCAAGTGTCAAGTTCCCTAAAGTTATACTTTTCAAATGAAACATATTATAATGGCCAACATAAGTTATATTATGTGAAATTTTATCTAAATGGATTGGTATAAATATAATATCAACTTTCATTCATTCCTCACCTATCACACACCAAGGCAAATTATAAAAAGAATTGTATTAAACATTCAAGTGAGAAAATATTACCTATTTTGTCATATTTCCATATCAGTCATAGGGACAACACATGTATAGTTCAAAATTTTGAAGGAACATGATAAGAGTTATATTTTATAAGTTATAAGCTAGGTCATTATTTTAATTTATTTCATGATTCACACACAAGATAACACAAAGGGGAGAACTACATAAGTTTGAGGCCCTCTGTGGACTATTGTCTATGTAGATAGCGCTCATTTACATAGGGGTATTTGGGGTAGCTTGACACCATGTGCCCACTAACCCATTTTATCATAATTACTATGAAGATGAAGAAATAGGGGTTCTATCATTTGACAAGGAGTGAAAGTCATGACCTAGATCTAAATGTACCAAAGTGATGGTGACAATTAGCCAAAAATTATCTAGGTGGTCACATCATGTTTTAGTATTTATTCCATATTAGACACTTGTATTCAATCTTAACATTATCATTGACCTAATTGTCTAAGGATGATGAAAGTGTCTACAAATATAGACTCACCTAATCCATAATTTTATGACTTTATATATGATTATTTAGGTTTAATTCTTGCCTATTTTAGAACCAAATCTATATTATAATTATAACTAACTAATAATCTTGTTTCCATTATCATTAAAATATATATCATATATCTACTTTCCATTTTTAGCATATCTTAGTATAATAAATTTAATATATGGTCTATCTAAGTTTTAAAATTAATTAGCCTTCTATAGATATAATTATCACCTTTGTACTAATTAATTTTTATATTATTAACCTTATCTACCCATAAAAATGGTCCACATATAATTTAGGGTTTAAAAATACACATAATTGAAAAAGGTATAATATATTCAACACACAATATGTGTTGATAAGAAAGATGCTTATATATGATTCCTCGATAGGAAAATATGCTATCAGATATAAACCATGGGTACCATACCCCTTTTGGGTGAAGTGAAGAAACAATGATCACCATGCCCCCATTAGGAGAATATATAATCAATAGGGTGAAAATGGGTATAATTCTCCCACAATAAAATATATGATCATGTATGAATCTATGATTTTAATATTTTAGTAATATATTTAGAATAACAAATATAAATAAAAATTAACACAAGGTAGGGGACACACATGAACAAGAGGGAATAAACTATTGTAAACTAGAGGAATAAGATGAGGAAGATTGTAAGTAATATATGGATCCCTCATAATTCATTGCATGCTCTGACTAAAGGTCCCAATAGATATGTTGTCATCATAAAGAAAAATTACGAAAATGTTAAGAATGAGATTAAAAATAAAATGATCAATAAAATTAAATTTATCAAGTAATATTAAACAATTTTCTATAATAATATTGATAAAAATAAAAATCAAGTACCAATTTGAAATAAAGAAGATAGTATAATGCAATCAATTACTAGGAAGAAGCAACATGTGAGTCAAAACAATATATAAGAGTAAATATGTGAACAAGGGTATGGTACAATAATGATGTATCAATTTTGACCAAATATGAGTAATATAAGTATGGATGGTATGATATTAATGTGTAGTCTACATGAAAATTTATATCATAATGTAAGTGATATACAATAAATACATATATGTACTTGGGATATGCAAATATATGCATGCATATATCCATGTACATAATTAATATATGTATATTGTATATGAAATAAAATTTAAGATTCATGATCCATGTAAAGTGGTTTGATATAGTAAGTACATGAAACACAATTAAGAATGGCATCATGTAATAATATCTAGTGTATAAAATTTCCCCCCCACCCCAACATAGGTGATTCATAAAATGAGTCCATAATCTAAACAACTATATCATGTTACATCTTAAATAATAAATTTTACCATAAGAATCATGTGTATAATAATTAATGTATAAAAAACTCTAATATATAGTTAAAATAAGTATGATAAGAATAGTACAACTAAGATAAAGTTCAGATTTTTGTTGTATTTTTTTATGAATGTTTTTATCTTTTAATATGTTTTATTGTTTTTGTATTTTGATATTACATGCCTAAAATAATTTATTATAATGATGTATCAATGAATCAATACATGTATCTATCACTATTGTAATTGTATAAATTCATGTTCTATGTATAACATCACAATCATCAATGTATATATAAGATAAACCAAGTGTCAAAAGTAGCATGAGATAATTAAACCAACCCTAGATCATGAATAATAATATCACCACAAATGATAATGTATAAATTTTATTATTAAATAAAATAATTCATATTAAAAAGTATAAATATGTAATATATAGTGAAACTTTGAATACATGGTAAAAATCTCAAGTAGATGACCAGGTGTATTGAAATTAAATGAAATAAAACAAAGTAACAAAAAGTGTAGTATAATAAATGTTGTCAGATGTTTGTGTTTAATCCCATGTCATGTAATATTTTTTTTTATAAATAATAAATTAAAAGAGTTCGATTATAATTACTTAGGTTGAAGTCTTGGAAACATAATCCTCTCTTAGTTTAAGAGGTATATAATTTATGTGTATAATAGGTATTTAAGGTGATGATTTTTTTATAATTGACGTGGGAGTTTGATTTCTCAAATCATTTTTTTTATCCTTATGCTTAATTTATACTTTGAATTGAATATAAAACTACATTCCTTAATTTATTTAAAATATCATCAAGTGGTTCAAAATATGCATATGCTAAGTTACAATCAATTTGTTCTTCATTTTATATTTCATTTGCATTTTCAAAACATATGATGGGTTCAATTGTACCCATGACATTTTCCCCTTTTTCCCTTTTTATTTTTATTTATTCTTCATTAATAATGGATATATTTGATATGTGATGTTTCAATGCACTAATTATGGTTCGTTAAAAATGAATATGTAAAGGATAAATAGACTTTGTTGATTTTTCAATATTTAGACAATTGGTCTCTACAAGTTATTTTTATTTATGAATTTGAGGTTCAAGATTATACCAAATGTGTTCATGTCATTTAGATACTCTCTTAGTCTACATTGTTTGAAACTAATGTTGGTAAATTGACTAGATTTATTACCATTTAGTGTGTCATCATCTTATTCTTGATCATCATAATTAGAGTTTCTTAATACTCTAAAAATGCATTTGTGTGTTATTTATATTGGAATAGTTTGTTTTAGAGTTGTAACTCATTCTTGGTTGATTTTTAAATTAGTTATGGCAAATTTTGTAGGTTTTATATGCTTGGAATAATATAAAAGAGTGTATTATATAGGAATAACATACACACATACTTTGGGATTCAAATTTATGCATATATATAAGGTAAATAATATAACATTCATAGCATGAATCCATGGTCTCCACAAAATAATATTGTAGTTGAAATCACTAGATATAACCTGACATTTGGTTAGTCTTATTCCATGTTGTTCACCCCAAATCCTACTTCAAGAAATATTTATGGGATTAAGTTCTCAGAGAGAAAAGTGGGGAACAATATATGGGACAAAATGTCCCCATCAATTTTAGGACCTTATTAATGGTCCAAGAGCCAGTGGCTTCTAGTAACTTGTGTTATGAGAACAATAAATATTACCATTTGGGGTTCAATTGATATGATATTTTCATGTTCATTTAATTTATTGATAATTATTTATATAAACATTTTTTCCTACTTTATTCAACCAATAAAAAATTAAGACTTCCTTCATTGTAATTTTTATCACAACCTAAACTAGGTCAAGATATCATCCAAAAAAAGTAAAAGGAGAGAGAGAGAGAGAGAGAGAGAGAGAGAGAGAGAGAGAGAGAGAGAGAGAGAGAGAGAGAGAGAGAGAGAGAGAGAGAGAGAGAGAGAGAGAGAGAGAGAGAGAGAGAGAGAGAGAGAGAGAGAGTGTGTGTGTAATCCATGAGTTAAGCAATCTTATTGATAAAAAGCATCCAAAATTATTCCTAACCATAGTTATACCACTATTTTCCTGGTTTAGTAATTGTACAAACTTTTATCCACTCGGTGGACAAGCTTATAGGGATAGGTTTGAAAGCCACGTATTAATTGAATCCATTATAAATAAAACTAATATTTTACTATGTAGTTATTTCACATAATTATTACAATAATATTTAAATATTTAGTTATTTCACATGATTATTACAAGAGGACAAAATCAAACATTTATGAATTCAACAAACTAGTCATGATAGGTACTACATAGCATAAATAACCCAATCATCTACAAAAAAAACATAGTAACAGTCTAAACATAAATTCACAATATAAATCCAAGGACATGGTGATGTTAGATAGAAACAACAACAACAACAATAACAACAACAACAACAACAACAACAACAACAACAATAATAATAATAATAATAATAATATGTATTTAGAATTTTTTAAATCATTTTATAACAATAAATATCTCTAGACAAGAAACTAAGACAACAAAACATAGAGGAAAGGTAGGTGCACTCTTGGCATAATTACAACAGAATTTTGCTACAATAAGTTTCAACATTTTATAAATCTCAAACATGCTCTTATATATATATAAATTTAGCTCTTCCTATCCACTCATCCCACTATTAGGGTAGTTACAAAATTCAATGATATTAGGAAATGCATTTAGGATTCCTTAATTATCTGACAAATTTGCCAATGTGCCTATGTTTCTTTAATATTTAATTCATGATTTATCTCCTCATTAATCTTCAATTTATCCCAATGTGTATTCCATGCCTGAGATACAATGATTTATTCTTTATTTTCAATTCAATTCTTCCCATTTTCTATCATATTGAAGACAGGGCCCTTACTGCAAGTTGGCTGAGTAGGTGAGATTTGACATAATTGATTTTTGGGCTTGACAACCTTGATAGGCTAGGTAGACATCAATTTAAAGTTATTTTAAGGATACCACATGATAATATATTGTTTGGTTGGTTACATAGGTTTGAAATTCTACTAATGGGTGGATTGTCATTAAATTTATGTTTGTATACTTATGACATCCTCAAGATCCACATGTTTCCCTTTAACTTTGTTTATTATTCTCTTAGTTAGCTCTTTATTTTCTACCACTTAGTATAAATATGTGTTTCTCAAGATATTTACTTCTCCATGTGGCCTTTCCTCATCTTATTTGATTCTTTCCCTAGTTGGAATATTTGGTTTTGGTCTATGGCCCGGGCTCATAAGATGATGTCACATGGCATCATCCCAATGAGTTGAGACCTTAGATATCCTTGATTGATTATATGATATGTTTTATCCTTAGGTTCCTAAGATGTAACCATTAAGTGGCATATAAAACCTTTATGGGTTAGGGGATCTATGTATGATCTAGGCAATGCTTCGGGTGATAATTTGGTTGATGGTTCTACCCCAATTGGTAGTAGAACTTCCAGGAGACATAACTTTTGAACCATAGCTATATTTGACTCCCCATTTGAACTTTAGGAAAGCTAAGAATTAGGATAATGTGATGAAATTAAATATAGATATTATTAGTGTATTTTTACCCCCAAAAACCCAATGGAAGTGCCCAAAATTTTAATTTTAATAGTGTTATCTAAAAATAGAAGTTTCTAAAAATAGTAATTTCTCGAATTCTATGTTATTGTAAATTGTGGAAGTCAAACCACTTCATATCCCTCAATATTGATGACCTTCCACATCCTCTTATATTCAAAATATGTATAAATAATGATGTAGACCAAGAAGGATATTAGACATCTCTTCCCCTTCTGGGGTTTCTTATTTTGGAGCTCCTTTTGATTCTAATTTTGGTCTCATGTTTGACATTTTTTTTTCACTTTTCCATTTTTAAGGCTAACTTTTCATAATATTTCTTCCATACTTTTAGTCAATCATCATTGTGAACTTGTGTGCCTCACCAAGGGTTTATAAATTGAAGAGTTCTATTACCCGCCATATTACCATTATAGTCCACCATGATATTTGAGAGGCTTGTGTTTATCTCATTATTGAATGCCCAATATCGTAGATAAAGAATGAAAGATGTTAGTGTAATCTTGAACAGATTGTACCTTACCTTGGAAAAGTTGTTGCCATTGTATGTAAAAATCACCATATGCTCCAATGGGGTTGTATTCTTCCTTTACAGCTTCCATAAAATCATCCTAGGTAGGTTCCACCTCAAGGCCAATATCATTTGTACTAAACCTCTTCCTGAACACCTCCCACCAATTTTTGATGAGCAAAAATGCTTTCAAAAGAGCAAAACTGATCTTCTCTCCATTGGTGAATTTATTTATAGAAAAACAGGAATACAATTAATCTAACCAGTTTTATACTACATAGGCATTTATTTTGACTTCAAATGTAGCGATATCAAAATTTACCTTAACCTTGAATGGTGTTGGGGCACTGAAAGGATGTTTCATAGATGAGGAAATAAAATTTCCCATGAGATTTATTGGATAATTTGGGTGAATTGTTGTATCATCTACACTTGTTTTTGTTTGAGGGATTCATTCACCATTTCCTTGAAGGGATCATATGTTTGAGTGTTTTCTACCATTTGAGGTCATTTGGAGTGAATAGGTGGATATTTTATGAGGTCCATTTTTTTCCACCCAAGTTTCTTAAAGCCTAATCTCATCCTTAGGATCATACACTCTAAAGACAAACCACTCTAATACCACTAAACCAAAACTCAAGGGTTTTGTTTGAAAGATATTTCAAGAATAAAAATAATGCAACAATAATGCTTTCTCTAAGAAGAGATATTTTATTGCTTACAAGATTATAAATACAAACATATGCTTATCTCTGGAAAGAGATGTATGATCTCATTCTTGGGTTACATCTTTATTTTTACATATTTTTAAAATAAGAGGAGGATTTTTAAGGTCACCAATCTCATTGTAGATTAAGTGGTTTGACTTCCATGATTTAAAACAACACAAAATTTGAGAAATTACTACTTTTAAAAACTTTCTATTTTTAGACAACATTATTAAAATTGAAATTTTAAGAACTTATGTTAGGTTTTTTATGGTATAAAACCACCAAGAATATCTTTATGCAATATTGTCATATTATCCCCATTTTTATTTTTCCAATGGTTCAAATGGGGAGTCAAACAGAGCTATGGTTCAAAAGTTATGGCTCTTGGAAGTTCTACCACCAATTGGGGTAGAACCATCACCCAAATTGTTTCCTAAAGTGTTTCCCATATCAATGTGTTTCATTGATGTATTTTAGGCCCTAGGTTTATTTTATCATTCCATATGGTGTGATCTTAGGGCCTAGGGACTTAGATGCTTTTCAAACTCTTTATCATCTTCTACTTGCCAATAAAATGAGATCATGTTATGTGAAATGATCATGTGGTTTCAAAAAGGTCCCAATACTTAGTTGATTTCTTGATTTTATATTTTTTTTCATGTGGTTGGGGTCTACAATATGTTACCACATGTTACTCTAGAATTAAATATTTGATTGACAGGTCTATGTTATGCAGCTTGAATCACCAAGTCTTGACTAAATGCAATCATGTCATGTGGTGTGATCATGAGGACTTGGCCTTTGGTGCTCAAGGTGACTTTTATAATTAATTTGATTGGGCATAACATTTTTCAAGAGTGGAATGTGTCATAATATTTGGGACTAAAAACTTAAAATACTTAGCCACTTTGAAAATAAATCTCCAAACTCCTAGAGAATGTGCTTGGACATGCATCATCATCATAGGCCTGTTGGGAGAATTCTTAAAACATGCAATATTTTCAATAAAATTAATAAGTTTACAAGACAAAAAAATGAATCATTTTATATAAGGCAAAACACATTGAGGTAATGAATGACTATTCATTTTCTAAGGAAACAAGGTACATGAAACACTCACTTTCAAATATACAAAAGTCTTCAACATACAACATTAATTTAAAGGAACCAATAACTTTGATTTCAAAATCTAATATTTGATAATATTTAGGAAAATACTTCAACTATCCTCATTGTAAAAGGCTTAAACTTTAATATCAACTAATTATTTATAATGAAACATCATAAATACTTAGTCGTAAATCATTCTAAAGGCCCAATTAAACTAACTAAATACCTAGATAGTTATTAGAGAAGTCTATAATATTAAAATTTGACTAATTTTAAGAGGGAAAATTAAAACATTTAGTCATTATATAATTTAATTAATTAGTCACGGACCAAATTTCCAAAGGGAAATTAGAAAGAACTCTAAATAAAGTAATATGATTTACATAAAACCTTAAATTGGTATTCTAAAAGATGAATGTTAAAAGTGCTTCAAATTTTGATTTTAAAATGATCAAAACTCTTTAAATCTTTGGTAAATTCAAATATTCATATCAAGGACCAGTTATAGATGTGTTATTTAGACCAAGAATTTTTAATGAATACTTATTATTCAAACTTGGCTAATATAAAGGAAACATTCAGAAAATATATCTTCACATCTAGAATCTTGTAAAATAAAGGCCAAATTGAAACAAGAGGGTCCCCATATGAAAATTTTTTATGGGGCATGTTGGGACATAAAAAATGGTGAATATGGATTATGACTGAAAAAGTATTTAGAACTCAAAATATATTAAGGAAATTTAAAATTTAGGTTACAAATCTTCACATCTAGATAACATAATAAAAAAGTCAAAATAAAAAAAAATTGCATCAACATGTGGCATGTTAAGATTCATTTCTATCAAAAGACCATAAGTTTATGTAGAAGATAAATTATTTTATTTATTTTAAAATGAAACAATTCAAATCAATCTAAAGAATCTAAACTTCTAAGAGGGAAAAATTTAGTTATTTGGCTTGGGGGGAAATGGCATGAGCATTACTCTACTTATAGTTATGTGTATATAGCTTTGACATATATATTTATGGTTACAGTTAAGGCCTTACTCCACTACCAACTAGGGATTTCATGATTCATCCTTTTGAGTAAATAATTTTGTATTTTACATTTTATGCAATTTTATTTGATTTTATTTTTACAAAGAGATTTCATTATTCCATCCATTAATGGTTAGGGACTAAGCCATGGGTATAAAGGTACCCATAAATATCATGACTATCAAGAAAAACCTAGAATAATTCAATGTTTCTTTTTTTTCAAATATTCAATTAAGTGTACGTGATAGCTTTAGACAAGAAAATTAACATTTATAAAATACACATGTTATATTTGGAATGATTAGATTAAAAGGACCTAAAATTTACAAGACAACGGCTCAAAAAATAAATATTTTTTACAGTATGACTACTCACTTTCTAATTATAAAGCCTAAAAAACTTTCTTAGTTATATATATACCATTTGAGGTTTTCTTTTTTAGTAAAAGGACAAATTACTTCAAGGGACCCCAAAAGGAACACAACCAAAATGGTAAAGTATAAATACAACCAAAATAATAAAATGCAAAAAAAACATGGAAAGTAACCTAGAAAATAGGGAGAGTAAACTAACAAAACAAAATGCAAAAAAGAAGGAAATTATTCTAATAAAATGAGAAATATAAACTAAAAAACCCAAAAATAGTTGGGAAGGGTCTAGAAACTTGATTCAACATATCTTCCACTTGTATATATTAGAAAGGATCTTTCAATAAACATCCTTAGGATTGAAAAAAAATCCTTATATTCAGTGAAATTTTTTTTGAGTCTTATTTAAACAAATCCTAAACCATTAGTAAGCATGCATTACAAATAATCACGTTTCTTAGTCTAAAATTCTAAATAAGCATTGGTATTGAGAATATTCACCTTAAAATATTTTGAAACATGAATGAGAGATTAAGTTACATAAATCTTGGTGGATATGATCATTCGAGATAGGTTCAAAGTAAACCATTTATTTGGAATTTAGATCATCTACTAGTTGAACATGTTTCTTCTCTTCTTGCATGGGTTGATTGTGATGTTCTAAATTTGAAACCTCTTCATACTCATAATCATCAAAAAATTCATTCTTATCTTCAAGATCCATAATACTATAATCCTTAGGGTCAATTTGCTAATATTGACAAGATTATGGTGTATTAATGATGGCATATTTGATCATTTGATGATTTGGCATAATTATCTAAAAAGAGAAGAAATATTTGAATTGGTTTCTATTTAGACATGGTAACTGATTGTCCACCTAAATGGATTATGAATAATCCATAACAAAGTAATTCATTGTAAGCCTTCTTTAAAAAACTAATGTTAGAAGATCCAAAGTAGAAAAATAACTATATAAAAACATTGATTTATAAGGTCTATGAGTAATGGGGATTCTATTATAATTATTTTGAAATCAGAAATTGAAATCCCTAATTAGCTATTTAGACTATTTTTTTATCATAAAATTTTATTTTATAAAAACATGAGCATCAATCACATAACCCTACTGGAGTGAAAAACAAAATTTCAAACTCATTCCATCTTTTAATGGAATCAGGCTCCAAGTTTAAAAACCAATAATATGCTTTTTCCTCCAAAGTGAAAGGAAACAATCAATAGGTAATATATTTAAATTTTAAATTTTAAAACATAATAGTAAACTTTTAAGCAACAAGATTCTTCTTAGTAGTTATTTTGTGATTACTTTAAAACCTAGGAAGGAAATTAAAGGGATCCCTAGGGAATTCATGCTGAATACCTCAGATGTTTATGGATGATTCACAAAGGCAAGACATGGGTGTATGTAATTGGGGATAGGATTAAAGATAAGTGAAATAAGCCTATATTTAACTATTCTAACTCTTTTATGTTTCAACAAAGTGAAACATTATAAGAAAGAACAAGGATGTGGGCCTTGTTATCCTTGCATTGGGGTCCAAGTTGATTTTAAATAAATAATTATCAAAAGACAACTAAGCGGCCAGAATTCTCACCCTCCTATGAATAGTTATTTTTGTGTTAAGAAAATAATATATGGGATAATATCAAGGGAAAGGCACCAAAGTTTATAAAAATCAAATAAAGGCCCTCTTTTTAGCACCAATTAGTGTTTGCATTAATAAAAACATAGATGGTTTAATATCGAAGGATAGTAATAAAAGTTAATAAAATTCAAATAAATGCCTTAATTATATAACCAATTATTTTTCACCCAAAAATCCTAATCCAAGAAACACTTATGGGAATAAGTTCTTAGAGAGAAAATCTAAGGACAATGTATGCCACAAAATGTCTCCATCAGTTTGAGGAGCTTGTTGGCGGTCCAAGGGTTGAGAGGTTCCTTGTATAAACTTATGCTCTAAAAGAAGAAAATATTACCACTAAGGAATCAATTGATATGATATTCTAATTTTAATTTACTCTCTTGCTAATTATTTATCAAAATACTTACATCCACTTGATTCAACTGATAAAATAATTAAGGCTTCCTTCATTATAATTATTATCACAACCTGATTGAGGGCAAGATATTATCCAAAAAATGTAAATAAAGAGAGATTAGGGAACAAATATATGTTTTTAATTGAGGTAAACAAGATTATAGATATAAAGGAGTCAAAATTATGCCTGACCATAATTATACCACTATGTGCCTAGTCTATCAATTGCATAAACATTAAACCACTAAGTGGACAAGATTATAAGTACAATTGTTAAATACATATATTCATTAAGTAATTATAAATAAAACAAAACTTTTAATCTAAATATATTTCATATAATTAAAACAAGAGGATCAAATCAAACATGAAAGAATGCAATAAACTAGACATGATAGCTACTACACAACATAACTAAGATAATCATCTTCAAATAAACATAGTAATAGTCCTATCACCAATTCAAAATATAAATATAAGGACATGGATAAATTAAATGAAAAAAATTATTTCCACATTATTGAAATAATTATATTATGACCAATATCTCTAGGCATGTAACAAAGAAAACAAAATAGAAAGGAAAGGTAGGTGCACTCCTAAAACAATTCCAACAAAGTATTGATACAAGAAGTTCTAACATTTTATACATCACAAAATTTCACTTATATATAAAAATTTAGATAATTTAATCCACTAATAACACTATTTGGGTAGTTCCAATATTGAATTATGATTGGGAAATGCAATAGACATTCCCTAATTCTTTGACAAATTTACCAGTGTGACCATGATTATTTAAGATTGGATTCATATTTTAGCTCCTTATTTGTATTTCCTTGATCCCAATGTGCATTACATGCCCATGATCCAATGATTTATTAATTATATTCAATTTAATTCATCCCATTTTATATCAAGTCTTGAAGCCAAGACCATTATTAGAATTAGGCTAAGTAGGTGAGTTTTAATACTCAGTCAATTTACAGGCTTGATAGAATTTATAGACTAGGTAGACATCAATTTCAAGGTCTCAAAATGATATCACAAGGTGGGATATTTTTTGGATAGAGACTTAGGTTTGATGGTATTTTCATGTTTATATTCCCTTAAAAAAAATTAATACATTATTGGAATTATTGGGCTCCATGTGTTTCCCTCTCACTTTATTTCTTCTTCTCCCAATTGACTCTTTATTTTATACCACTTGGAAAATATGTGTTTATCATGTTCTTTTCTTTTCCAAATGGCATTTCCTTAGATTATTTAATTTTTTACTTAGATAGGCTATTTTATTTTGGTCCATCCCCTTAGTTTCATAGGATGATATCACAAGGAATCATCTCAACAAGCCAAGCCCTTAGAGATCCCTGACTATGTTTATGTTCTACTAGGTCCCTAGGTTCCTTAGATATCACCACATATTGTAGGGGGATATATGTATTTAAATAATGGATTTCGAATCCTATGTTTTAATGATCATGTAATGTGTCATGATTTTAGGGCCCCAAGGATTCATAGGATTTTAAATTTTTTCTTCACTTTATGCCTCCTAATAAAACAATATCATACCACATGGCATGATACATGGGTTTTAGAAAAGGCCCAACACTTATCTAATTTATTTATTTTATATATTTATGAATTTGGTTAGGGTATACAGGATGCTACCATATGTCATTCTAGAATTAAATCTTTGATCACAATATCTACATTGTGAAACTTGAATCATTGAGTCTTGATTGAACATGATCATGCCATGTGGTATGATCATAGGGACTTAGCATTCAAGGATTAAGAAGAATTTCATAATTTATTTTATCAAGCTTGGGATTCTATAAGAGTTACATTTGTCATAATCATGGGGTTGAGAACTTAAAATACTTATTCAATTTTAAATTTAATCTTTGAACTCTTAGATAACATAACTTAGATGTGTGTCATCATCTTATTCCTATGAGGGGGGATTATTGAAACCTACAATGTTTTCAATAAAATTACTAATTCTCAAGGGGAAAGAAATTAACTAATTTATACAAGGTATAACATGTAGATACAATGAACAACTATTCAATGTCAAAGGAAATAGGGTGTGTGAAACACTCACTTTCAAACATACAAAAGTATCAAATCTATAACATTAATTCAAAGGACATTAGAACTTCGATTTAAAAATTACATAATCAACAATATTTAAGCAAAGACCTCAACTATCCTTATTGTAAAAGGCTTAAATTTGAATATAAACTAATTATTTATAATGAAATATAATATATACTTAGTCATAAATAATTCTAAATACCTAATCAAACTAATAAAATACTTAGATAATTATCAAAAAAATCTATAATATTGAAATTTGACTAATAAGGAAATTAAAAAATTTAGTCATTCTATCATGAAATTAAGTAATAATGGGAAAAATTTATAAGGTAAATTTATAAATAACTCTAAATAAATTCAAATAATTTGTATAAAATATTAAGTCAATATTCTAAAAGATGAATCTTAAAAGTACTTCAAAATGTGATTTTAAAATGATATATTGTCAAGGCATATGAATGATTTATGATCATGTTAAAACATTTATTAGGTTTATTTATCATGTGAAAATGGTGGATAGTGCATGGAAAGAGGCATGAAGATTAATTTTAAGGCCTAATGTGGTTTGCAGGTCAAAGTGTAATTGAGTGAAGAGAGAATGTGGCCTAATGGGGTATCAAGATTAGTTTTCAAGGAAAGTGTGATTATGGAATCATTGGAAAAGGTGATTAAATATATTTTAAGAAGTTTTATGAAGTTTTAGTTTAATTTTTGAAGTATAAGGAATGAAAATGTGTTCTAAGGTCTCTCAAGTACACATAATGAAGGGTTCTCTACTCGAGATGGTTTTTATTGTGCCCATTAGCTCATCAGACCTCTGAATGAGAAACAAATATATTTATTGTATATAATTAAGGGTCATATCTCAAAATTATAGGAATTTGTTTTTGGATTGAGGGGCTATGATTTATGAATGATTATTAAGAATGGAAATAGGTTTAAACCCTCTTAAAACCCTAATAAGGACCTAGTGTTGAGGATGTTGACCAAAAGTGCTAAAAATGGATTGGTATGCTTAGGTAATCTATTGGAGGTTGTATTAAAATCTCCTATTCACCTCTGAATTTGATTGAGTTGTCACGTGTGTCAGTAGACCCTATAAGAAGGTGTTTTTTCTCTTATATTTGCTATAATAGTAAGAGTTGACCAAGTCAAAGTATGATAATGGATGGAGGAGAACCTTGAGACTCATGTTTAGTTTCCATTAAGGTTTATATACATAATATATATTTTAAGTGTGTTAAACCTATCATCCAAGTTAGCAAGTCTTTAAAAAGCCTAATGGTGGAAACAATGAAAAACCTAAGTAACAATGAGAAAAAGATTATGAATGTGTTACCATGATAAAGTGATCAAACCAAGTGCATGGATATGTTTTTTTGGAATTTTATATTCTATTAATTACTAATATATATATATATTAAGTAAAATATAATGGTGAAAATGATGAAGTCAAAATGGCTTATTTGTCATCGTAAGCTCTGTGTGTAGTAAGGCCAACAAATTGGTTTATAAGACCAATAGCTACCACTAGACCATATGATATTTATATTTTAGGATGGTATAAATATGTAATAGGTTAACATAAATTAATAATAATCCATTTAAAATGTCTATATAGGTGTTGAAGGTCTGAGTTACTATGACTAGTCTTTGAAGAAAACTAGTAGTTCTAAGTAAGTAAATTATAGGAGTGTTTGAGAGTCCTTTTGCCATATATAATGAAGTATAATGTACTTTATTAAGTTTTTAAAGTAATTAAATTTTTTTTATGTGATTTATTATAATTTTTTTATGACCAAATAATATTTCATCTTCAGTCATTTAGGATCAACCTTTTTATGTGTATGAATGCCTAATTTGGAGAGTTCTAATGGTGTGCTTCAAGTGGTGGTTAGAGATATAAAGTGTCATGGATGTAATATGATATTAGTATGGTATATTTGAGTTTTATATGAAGTTTAAATTCTATTTTTATAGTTTTAAAGTTTTCTAAGGAGATTAAAGGGTAACATGTACTAATGAAGGCTTAATTGAATTAGGTCTTCTTAAAGCCTAAAATAGGTTTTGGTATTTTAACTTGAGGATGGCATATTATAATGATTTTTTGATGTATAAATTGTGTTATAATACCTATTTTAAGGTAAATACAAGTTTTCAAGTATGTATGGCTGACCAAGAGGTATATGAGCTAAAGGATTGTATAAGAATAAGGCCAAATAGGCCTAATTGACTACTTAGAATATAAAAGAGTGCAAGTGAAGGAAATAAAATTTTAAAGAGATAAAAGAGGTCTTTTATTCAATTAGAGGGGTGAATATAAACTATAATTAAGATATAATAAGGTTATTATAGTTTAATATCAAATTCATATGACCTAATTTATCTTAAAGAGACTTAGTTGAATGAAGAAGCCTAGAAGGCAATTTTAGAGGGATAAAAGAGTGAGAAGAGATGCTGATAATCATTACTTAGTAAATAAATAAGGTTTTATGAAGGTGATAAAATTAATTAGGTTATTTATTTGGTGATGTTTCATCTAGGGGTTGGTGCCTAATTGAAAGTTGGTGCTTGCTAAAGCCTAGTTGGGGTGGTCTTAGCTAGTTGGGGTTAGTACTCCATGTGAAGTTGGTGATTCACTAAAGTTCAATTTTTTGAATTATATGACTATAGTCCATTTTTATGGATCAATGGGTTTTTTTATTCTTGAGGGTTTCCCACATATATGTTATGTTATCTTGTGTTATCCTATTTCATGTTTGTATGGTTGATTACTTATATATTTCTTAATCTATATGTTGATGTGATGGTTCATGTATGCTAAGGAGGAATTAAATGAATGTTTTAAAGACACTAATTCACACCCCCCTCTTATTTATTTTTATTCCAATAACTTTTATTAGAGTTTGGTCCTTTGAATTAAGTCTAACATCTTGAAGGTGATCCTAAGAAGCACAAGTTGTCTAGTGATAAAAAAGGAGACAACATGTATGATGAAGAAGTCTAATATGATAGTGAAGAAGAAGAAGCCAAAGTAGACCTTGAAGATAAGCTAATAAGTTCCCTTGATGTTTTTAAGCACCAAAATCAGACTATCAAGGATATTAATAATCAATTAGAAGGTGTCAATACAAGGTTTAGATTAAAGGAAGTTGAGTATGACCAATTGAAGAAAGATCTAGATTCCTTGAAGTTTGAGCATGAGCAACTCATAGACAAGATGAAAATGTTTAATAAAGAGTGTGATAAGTCATAAAAATTCAATATCAACAACATGAAAATACCAATTATGAATCCTAATGAAATAAAAGATAAGTTATCATGGGACCATGCAAAAAGGAGTAATCAATCAAGAGGTAATTATAGGAATGTTATTTTCTATAGTTTTCATAATATGGGATACATTGAAATATTCTATTCTGATATATTTATAAGCCCGTCAATATTAAAAAATAAATATGAATCTCATAGAGTGCATGAGAAGGTTCAAATAATGGTATGGAAGCCAAAGAAATTTAGGATTGATAACATCAAGCCCAAGAGTCAAGATGGACTATTTGATAAGGAGGAATAGAAGACTAAAGTGGATTCCATGATAGCTCATACTAAATTTTAAATTCAAGATGAATTAATGAGATGGTATATATATATTGGTTACTCAAGACATATGATATGAGACAAAAATAAGTTCATCTCATTAAAGAATAATGTTTAAATTATAGTGAGGTTTGGATAAAACACAACTGCTAATATATTTGGTAAGGGTATCTTGAGTTTGGATAATGGGAAGACAAAGACATAAAATGTGTTGTATGTGGAAGGTTTTAATCATAGCGTACTTAGTGTAAGTCAAATGTGAAATCAGTGACACACACTAAACTTTCATGACAAAGGCTGTGAGATAAGGATATCCAAATTAGGAAGGCTAATTGCCAATTCTAAGAGGACTAAGAACAATCTATTTGTTTTAAATGATATCAAGAAGGAGAGATGTTTTTTTAATAATATGGATGAAATTTGGTTATGGCACAGAAGGTTAGGTTACCTAAACTTTAAAAATTTAGTAAAAATAAGAACTAATAAGTCTATAAATAACATACCTAAGATTATAAAACCTATAAACATGCATTACAAGGTATGTCAACATGGGAAGTAGACTATAAGAAGGTTTAAGTCCAAGGAGTACTCTACTATAAGACCCTTAGAGTTAATACACATTGATTTCTATGGAATTACATGAATTCAAATCATTAAAGGATATATATACTTCATGTTACTCATATATGACTACATAAGAATGACCTAGGTGGCATTTTTGAAAGAAAAGTCAGAAGCTCTTAACAAGTTCAAGGCATTCAAGGATCTTATTGAGAATGAGAATTTTTGGAAGATAAAAAGGAAAAAAAACTAACAAAGGAGGATATTTTTGGTCTAATTAATTTTATGACTTCTTTAAGGTTTATAAAATAAAGATACATTTCTCAACATCTAAGACACCTTAGCAAAATGGGTTAATGGAAAGAAAGAAGAGGATAGTTTAAGATATGGCTAGAACTATGATATATGAGTCTATATTATCTAATGGATATTAGAGAGAGGTAGTAAACATTTCAATCTAAATTTTGAATACATGATAAATAAGGGCAAATATAAAGAATACTCCTTATGAACTTTGGAAAGGTAGACCTAATAATATGTAATACTTTATAGTGTTTAGGAGTAAATGTTTCAACAAAAAAGATGATGAAGACTTAGGAAAGTCTGATTATAGATGTGATGAAGGTATATTCTTAGGATACTCATCAATGAGCTCATAATATATATGTTATAACAAGAGGTTAAAAAATATAGTGAAAAAAACCAATGTAATAATGATGAGACAAAAAAATCACACTCATAGTCAAGGCATACTTTAGATAATCTAGACTTCAAGAATGAAGATGAAACTATAGAGGTTGATGAGGAGGAATCATAATTTGAGGAGAGATATGAATTAAAAGTCCCCTCAAGATAGATTCAAAGAGATCATCATTAATCTCAAATCATTGGAAATAAGAATGTAGGTATGCAAATAAGTAGAAGACTAATAAGTAATATAAATCAAGATAATGTTCTTCTATTATCTAAGATTAAACCTAAGAAACTTATAGAAGAAAGCAAAGACAAATTTTAGATAGGTGTTATGAATGATGATTTATACCAAATAGAGAAAAATGAGACTTGGGAACTAATTCTTAGGCCTAAAGATAAGAATGTCATTGACAAAGAATGGGTGTTTAGAAATAAGTTGAATGAAGATGGAGAAGTCCCTAGGAATAAATCTAGATTGGTATGTAAGGGATATATACAAGTTAAAATGGTAGACTTTGAGGATACCTTTGCACTAGTATTAAGATTGGAGGCAATAATATTTTTTCTAGCATATGAAAGATTCAAAGGATTCAAGGTATACTAAATGGATGTGAAATATGCCTTTTTGAATGTGAATTTGGATGAAGAGGTGTATATAGATAAACCTAAGGGGTTCTCACTATCAAGAATATGTGTTTAGGTTGAAAAATGATCTTTATGGTCTAAATAAATCTCCTATATCTTGATATTATAGGTTGGATAAGTATTTGTTGGATCAAGGATTCAATAGAGAAGTTTTAGATAGTAATCTTTATAAAAAATCAGAAAAATGGCCATTAGTTGATAGTAGTTGTCTATGTGGATGACATCATATTTGGTGAAAACAATGAGAACATGACCAAGGTCTTTATAGAGGTGATGAAGAAATACTTTGAGATGTCCATGCTAGGATAACTATCATTTTTTCTTGGGTCACAAATCACTCAATCTAAAAAAAGGTGTATTCATTTCATAATCCAAGTACATAAGAGAGGCATTAAATAATTTTGGTACACATATGACCATAGGGTTTTATATGATAAAGGAAGATGAGTCTTCAAATGTCAATAAAATTTCATATAGGTCAATTATTGGTAGTTTTCTATACACCATTACCTCTAGACCTAACATCATGAAAGTAGTAGGTCTTGTGGGATGGTTTCAAGAAGATCCAAAGGAAAATAATCTCTAATAATTCAAAAGGATACTCAAGCATCGCAGGGAGACTATGGAGTATGGTTTTTGGTATCCAAGGAGAAAGGGTTTCAATTTGATAGCTTATACAAATACAGACTGGGTAGGAAGTATAGATAATAGGAAAATATCAATGGAGGAACCTTCTTTTTAGGTGGGTGCCTAGTTTCATGGATAAGAAAGAAGAAACCATTAGTATCATTATCCAATTGTGATATTTAGTACATTATAGTAGCTTCATATTTCACTTAAGTCCTATACATGAGACAAAACCTAAAAGACTACATGGTGGAGTATGATGGTACTAATGTTATCTATTATGACAATACAAGTACTTTAAGCATCTCAAATAACTCTATCGTGAACTCAAGGACTAAGAACATTCCCATAAGGTATCATTTTATAGGAGATCAGGTAAGTAAAAAAAGTTTTAGACTGAATATGTTTTTACACATGATCAAATTGTAGACATTTTGATGAAACCACTTTCAAAGGTAACATTTGAACACCTAATAAGTGAATTGGGTGCAATTCTTACCCCTATAAATCATTTAAGAATCCAAGTAATTAGAGGGATCTAATCAATTTCATTATCTACAAGAATAGGTGAGTTATTCCAAAAATTTATACATGGAGAAATGGGGAGCAAGTTTGTATCACACCTCAAAAATTCATAGTCCCATGTGTTGAGTATTTTAGTTGCAAGGAGTATGATTGAAGGAGTTGTAGACATCACTTTGTAATTTATATCAAAGGAGGATAAATATGAGAATGGGGAGATAATAATTATCAATTTTTAGTGTGTTTTTCCATAAACAACAAAGGGGGATATTGTTGATAATTGTTCTTATTGTTGAGGTTTGTCATTGATGTCAAAAGTTCTTGAGAAGGTCTTCATGAGGTCATTAAAGAGTGAAGCTATGAGAGAGAATATTGATCATCATTGCAATGATTTTGAGAATGTAAGATATGGGTTTTATATGTTATTATGACTCATGATTGATTTATAGGTAAACATGGGATGTCCTTGTTGTCAAATTTATCACGTTCCTGAGCCTAATAGTGTCTTGAGAAGGTATGTGCATAGGATGCCTAGTCTTATGCATTAAGAAAAATGATGACTCAGTGATATAAATGCACATAGGCATGATAAGTTTTATGGGGTATATTTATCATGAATATAAATAATTAGATCACTTATGAGAGTATTATGATAAGCCTACATGGGTAAGACCTTCAGACTAAGTATGCACTTAGACCACTCTTAAACCTTGCTTCACCTAATGAGGCATCACGATCTATTATCAAGGCATGTGAAGGATTTATTATAGTTTTTAAACATTTATTAGGTTTATAGAGCATGTGAGAGTGGTGGAGAGTTCATGGAAAGAGGCATGAAGTCAATTTTAAGGCCTAATGTGGTTTATAGGTCAAGGTATAAATGAGCAAAGGTAGAGAGAGTGTGTGGCCTAATGGGTTATCAAGATAATTTTTCAAGGAAAGTGTGAGTAGGTTAACATTTAAAAAGTATATTAAAGTTTTTTAATAAATTTTGAGGTTAATGTTTGAAGGATAAGGCATGAAAATGTGTTCTAAGGTCTCTCAAGTGCATAGAATGAATTTTTCTCTACTTGAGAAGGTTTTTTTTATCCTCATTAGCTCTTAAAACCTATACATAAGAACCTAATTTGTTAATGGTATATGGGTAATTTTCTTAGCTCAAATTTCTAAGAATTTTTTTTGGATTGAGGTGTTATGTTTTATGAATGATTCCTCATAATGGAAATAGGTTTAAACCCTCTTAAAACCCTAATAAGGATCAAATGTTAAATACATTGATAAAAAGTGCCTATAATGGATTTTTATTCTTATGTAAGCTATTTTATGCTATAATAAACTCTCCCAATCACCTCTATGTGTGATTAAGTTGTTAGGTGTGTGAGTAGACCCTACAAGAAAGTGTTGATTTCTCAGAGATTTGTTATAGTACTCAAAGTTGACAAAGTCAAAGTATATAAATGAATATAAGATGAAGATTGAGACTCATGTTACATGTAAATGAAGGTTTATATATATAATATATCACTAAAGTGTGGTAAACTAGTCATCCAAGCTAGTCAGTCACTAAAAGGCCTAATGGTGGAAATAATGAAAACCGGAGGGAGCAGTGAGAAGAAGATTATGAATGTGTTATGATGGCAGAGTGATGAAACCGAGTGCATGGAGATATTGTTTTGGATTATTATGTACTATTAATTCTTTGTGTAAATATTTGAATTCAAATATAATGGTGAAAATGATGAACCTAAAATGGCTTGTATGACTCAGTAAGGTTAGTGTGTAGTGAGTTCAACAAATATGTATATAAAACCAATATTTTCCGCTAGACCATATGATATTTATATTTTAGGAAGGTATGTATATGTCGTAGGCTCATTTAAATTCATAATAAAAAATTTAAAATGTATATATAAGTAGTTTATGTATGAGCTACCATGATTGGTCTTTGAAAAAACTGACAATTATGAGTGAGTAAATTGTAGGAGTATTTTTGAGTACTTTTGCCCTATGTGATGAATTATAATGAACTTGATGATTTTTTGATGTATTGGAGGTTCTATGTATGTGATTTATTGTCATGGATATGTGGATAAATAATATGGTATCTTTAGTTGTTCAAGATAGACCTTTTTATGTGAAGGAAGGCCTAATGTGAATAGTAATAATGGTGTGCTTCAAATGGTGGTTGGTGAAATAAAGTTCCATGGAACTTGTAAATACATAATATTTTAAAAAAATTATTTATTACTGATACTTTATATCTTTCAAAAACCTATCAAGTGTCAATATATTTGAGTGCATGCCTTAAGGGGTGCACCAATAAAGGGGTGGGTAGACCATCAATGTTTCATAAGATTGTTTTTCCTTTTGTCTCTTTTTATCTACATACTAGCTCCATAAAACCATGAAACATAGGCTTTTTCTTCTCTCTCCTATCTATTTCAGTCATCATGCTTTAATCCTTCATTTCTTACCCTATTAGCCTTTTTATATATTCAATACAATAGGTTAACCTAGTAAATATAGTGTATTATGGGGACATATTTGTTATTTTGACTTGTTTACATCCTGGTTAACCTAGTATAGACTTTAGGAATTAGCCCAAGAATGTAGTAGGTCGACCTAGTCGACATAGTATAATTGACATGTCTAAATAGTTTTTAGGCAAGATATATATATATATATATATAAGGTCATTTAACACAATTTCATGAGATTCTAAAGAGAGTGATGAATTAAGCAAAGAAGTGTTAACAAAAACCTGCTTATTGACCATTCTACTTGAGGAAAAAATAGTTAGGGCTCAATACTTTATTTTGGAGCTCTAATCTTGTCTTGTGGAGAAGTATTTTAGATGCTTAAGTAGGTCATGTATCCTAAAGTAGATTTATCTTGGTTATCCTTATAATCCATAATAATCTCTTGTAAAGCACCTTGGCCAAGGGAGAGGTTGAGACTCAATAGGTTTGTCTTAAAAGGTAAGTATTATTAAATTTATTTCTCCTTTGTAAGAGTAGATAGATAATGTAGTATATATTATTCTCTTCCATGTACTAGGATTCTATATACATTTATATGAATATTTGTGTCCTATGCATGCTTAGTTTAGTTATTTATTTATTTTATTTTAGCCCCCTCTTTGTGCCACAAGATTTCGTGCACACAAGATTAGTTTACTTTTCTTGTTATTAGAATAGTTTACTTCCTTGTTTATTACATAAGTGAACATCAAATCATAAATTTTTTTTAGGGTTGTGTGATTGTGCTAGACTATAGGCTTTGGATCCCTTCCTATCATGATGTGTTGTGAAAATTGATACAAGTGATCCCCTAATAAGGTCTAAAAGTTCCCCATATTCATCATGCTCCCGCTTAACAAGTGTATCCCCAATCAAAAGTGTAAGTGTGATCTTCCTATCTAATCTAGGATTAATTCATATAGATCATTGAATTTTGATTGAATACATTCTAGTGAAATCAACATGAATCAAATATTTTTTGGATTTTTTCACTTTTATTTCATTACTTTATCATCATTTCTATCATATATTTTGACATACTAGTTTGATTTTGTCAACCTAGTTTTATTTTTCTTTGTGCACAAGAATGGGAAACTAGATCTACTAGCTCAACCTAGTATAGGTTTTCAACACCTTTTAGAATACCAGTTCAACCTACTAGGTTGATCTAATTGATATAGTGTATTTTCAATCACTTTGTAGCAATCTATATATAGCCTAATTGATCATCTTAACCTAGTACATATTCTAGTTTCCATAATTTTAGATCATCTTTTTAGGTTGACCAGCTTGACCTAATACATTTCAAAACTTCCAGTTCAACCAACTAGGTCAACCTAGTTGACTTAGTGCATTTTCAACACTTTTTTAGTAGATTTTTGTATTTGCTTGGTCGACCAACTCAACCTAATTTATAGGTTTTAGATCAATAAATTTTATCTCTAAACCATCAAGGTGAGTTTATATTCTTTTATATCTCTTTGTTTCTTTATTTTCCTTTCAAATTTCTAGCCTTCAAAAGTACCTCTACATAGCCAACTAGATTGACTTGGTCGACCTAATTTTATGTCCTATTTGTTGTCTAAAACAACTATGTCAACCTGGTTAACCTGGTAGGTTTTCTAAACCCTATTTTCAGAAGTGCTAACTCGATACTCTTGACCTAGTTCTATTTATTTTGCATATAGTATTTTCACTATACCTTATTTCAAAGTTGGAATTCACCTTATATTCTAATCACATATTTTATTTTCTTTGTTTGCATGCTAATAATAGTTTACATATTCTAATTAGGAGGTTTTTAATTAACTACTTAGTTGCACTATTTCTATTTTATGCACACATGGCCAAATCACTTAAACATCAAAAAACATTTTAAACATTTGAGTACCCAATCCAAACTACTTTGATTTCATCACCAGGGGGGAAGCCAACTTGATACTTTGGTCAAGTATAAACCATGGTTAATGGTATATTTTGGATAAGCACCTAACACTCTTATCACTATGATGTGTGAAGTGAGTAGGTAGGCCACCATACCAAGCTTGTATCATTGCCACTACAGTCCCTTTTAACCTAAACTCACCTAAAACTATCCATAAATTTCTATTTAGTGCCTTATTTACAATTAAATTTCTATCATTTGAAATCATTCATAATAAATGTAACGTTCTAGTTTGACCAATTAGCTAGATTTACTTTCCAATTTATTTACTTCCTCTTTGCTTAATTATGTGCACAAGAACTTGCACTAGCTCATATTAGTGAAATATTTTTACTTTGGGTGCATCAGTTGATTTGACTAAAATCAAGTAAATTTTTTTTTTCTTACTTTTAGAATTTACTTTCTTATATTAACTATAAATTATCTCAATTTATTTTCACAAATTAATTATCAGTGCTTTCTTTTTCCTATTTACTATACTAGGTCAACCAGGTTGACCTAGCATATTTTACAACCCTTGTACACTAAACTAGGTTGAGCTAGTAGACCTAGTACTATTTTTAGACTTCTTTCCCTTTTTTCTAGTCTTTATTCTCTGTACTGGGTCAATCATATGGACATAGTTTAGTTTCATAGACCTATTCTTTTCACTAGGTCGACCTAGTTTAATTACAATCACTTTATAATTCCTTTTTTATCTCATATTTCCTTTTCCTCCTTTCATCATGGACTATATATTTGGTGATAACACTAAAAATAAGTTAGTAGATATTATGAAATTCACCAATCCTTATAGGGTCTCCCATAGACAAAGTATGGTTCCTTTCAAGAATGTTAGTAATGTCCATATTACAGCCCATACAATGAATTATGGGAATCCTCATAATACCTATTTTTATCATAATTATCTCTTCTTAGAAGATCAATCTTAGTTATAATATACTCCTAAAATGCTTTTCTTTATCATGGAATTCCATCAACATAAAGGGAAAGACCCTTTTACCATCTATAATCTCATGATTATCCATCAAGTTAAATAACCTTATTATTCTAATTTCACTTTGTCAACTAGATTTGCGGGTACTGATTCTTTTCTTCTCAACCTCTTCCTTCAATTTTGATTCTTTCTTATTCTATGACATCTTCTCTAACATCTTCTACCTCGATGTCTAATATCTAGTAACATGGTTGGTTCTACATCTAGTGGGCCTCTTATAAGATCCACTATCCTTAATCCATCCTCTATCTCATTGGTTACTACCCAAGTTAATCATGCTTCTAGTGATTCTTCATCTCAACCATTTTTTAGTCCATATTTTGATCCCCAATAAAAAATTTCCACTAGTGCTTCAAATTATCATAGCTCTTATCAAACTCATGTCAACACTAATAGTGGTACCCAATACACTAACACTAACTCAAACACCAACACTAATTCTAATAACACTAATCAAATTCATCAACTATTATTATAAACTCTCAATCAAATGAACACATTTCAAGATCATAACATGAATCAAATTATGAGAATGCAAAACCATCTTCTTAATCTTCAAACACAATCACAACCAATGGCTTAGGGCACACATAACCAAAGTGTTCCTCATCCCCCTCTTTGATATTCTCAAGGTAATCTCATTCCTCAACCTCCATTAATCAACAAAGTTATCAATCATCTACAAAATGAACCTACTACTACTCAAATTTATAACATTGATATCAGAGGTATAACACCTACCATCTCTTATAATGGATCAACTGATCCTAAACTTCATCTTAAAGTTTTTTAAATCTTTATAAGGATTGGGTAAAATTAAACACCTTTTCTACTACCAAAATCATTACCAAAACACTAATAGGTGATGCATTGGATTGGTATGATCAACATATATCTCATTCCATTAGTAGTTTGGAAGATTTAGTGAATGATTTAGTAAAATAATTCCAAATAAGTGATCTTCCTAAAAACACTTTGGCCCACTTCATCAATTGCAATAAAAATGAAAATGAAACCACTCAAGCCTTTACGAAATGATGGAATACTTTGTCAAACAAATGTGAACATAACATGGTAGATGATAATCTCTTTCATCTATTTACAAATGCTTTATTTATTAAATTACAATATCATGTTTGTACCCTTTCTCCTCATACCTTGGAGGAGGCCATTGACAAGCCAAAAGATAATATTTCCTCATCTATCAATTTGATTCACCCCCACATTCCACCCATCCTCATTAGTTACTTAAAAAAAACTAAAATATTACCAATGATGGTATTAAAGATTCATACGATACCATTCACAATGTTCAAGATATCATTCCTACCCTTTATTTAGAACTAACTCCTTCTCAATAATATACTAGTCCTTATTTCTCATCACCAAACATCATTAATTTCCTTAAACCTCTTTCCTTATGTAAATTGATTAATTATCTACCTAGGCCTCTCCTTTGAGAGATTGATCTTACTCATCCTATGAAAACTTGGTATGATCCTAACAAATTATGTTGGTTTCATGCTAGTTATGGTTACTCTCATAAGACTTGTAGATAACTTCATAATTTGGATATGGACTTTCTTCTTGGTCCTAATTTTGATCATGATGTTATCACTCACAAGTTTCAAAAATCTTATGAAGTTACTTTAAAATATTACAAAACTCATGATAAAACCTACACCTTGAATCAAGCAAATACTTATTTATCTATCTACAAAGATCCTTTACCTAATCATCAACCTATTCAAGAAAACCAAGACAAGCTCACTTCCTCCACCAATAATGTAGAAAGTTTTTGAACCCACTTCTGATGAAAATGTGCTTAACATGAGTAATATGTGAAGGGTGGTGGATTTCATTGATTCCCAACCTATCTACACCCCACCTCATTTTAAGACATTCTATGTTATCCAAGATTCTTCTCCAACTCATTTAAATGAGTTGGGGAAAGAAGATCTTATAGCCTTTAATGATGATCAAATTTATGATTCTCCCTTAGATAACACATTTCATTTCATTTCTACTATTCTTCCATTATCTTCTACTAATAATGATAATAAACCTTCTATTAACACTTCTTGTACTTCCCCAGATCAATCTGAACCAACTAATTCTTCATCACCAAATGATCTACAACCTTCTTCTAAACCCTCTAATTATTATCAAGAAAAGTTTCATTGCTCTTTGATTCCTCCTTCCAAAGACCTCCTTAAGAATTACACACCTATATCTAACAATATTCTCATGGGTTATGATGAGTGGGATCCCATTGCAGAACTCACTAATCTCCCATCTCAGATTCCATTTCTTGACCTTATGAAGACATTTCCCCATCATAAAAACCATCTTATGCAATTATTATTTTAGATGAATGTCCCTCATCCTCCCTTAGAAATATGGGAGGAAACCTTATCTAGATTTGAGGATAGTATTTTATAATAATGTGAAGATATGTCCATCAATGTTGATGAAACTATTGATACTTTTCTTTCTTTAAAATTTCTCATTGCATCTATGATTATCGATGAGATTATACTTCATGCATATGATCCTCCCTTATTTATTAGTATCCAAATAGGTGATATCCAAGCCAAATGAGCATTAATTGATGAAGGTTTTGGTACTTGTGTTACTTTTCTTAATTTCATTAAAACCCTTGGATATTAAGAATGTAATCTTAAGTCTACACGTAGCACCTACCTAGGATATGATAGAAGGAAAATACCTCCTCTTCAATGTGTGTGGCTTCCCATTACTATCCCACCTGATATCTTTCACATAAAGGTGGTGATCTTTAATTTCCCTCTTTCTTATAACATCTTGCTTGGTAGGCCGTGGACTCATCATATGCAATCTATTGCTTATTTTGCCTACCAATGTGTTAAATTCCCTTATAAGAAAGTCATTTATAGGATTTAAGGAGATACTAAACCTTAGAACTTTGAGCAATTCCAAGATCATGGTGTTTTTAAGATTCTTATTCTTGAGCCTTTACCTAGTATTACATTCTATGAATCATAGATTTTTAACTTTCCTATCAACTCAACCAGAGGTTATAATGGGAATCTCAAGATCATTGGTAACATGCCTCCTAAATTTTTAGACCCTAATGATGATGATGAGCCTAATGAGATTAACTTAAAGATAAATTTTTTTGATCTCATATCCACATCTCATCTCTCAAATTTTAACCTCATTCTAACGAACCACATTGTGATGACATTCATGTAGTCTTATCCAAGACTAGGTATTCTATTCACCATACTTCTTCTGATGAAAAATTTATTCCAACTTATGTCATTGATCTTCATATCTTAGATTATGATTATGGGTGTTCTTTAGATGATCCTTTATTAGGTGGTCTTGTCTAAGCCCATGATTCTAAGATTGTGCATTATTGTTCTTCTTTATTTGAGTCTTTTCATGTATCTTCTCATATTCCAATATTTATAGTTCTTGATTCTTTCATTTTTCCTCTCTACCATAGAGTAGAGATGGTGCTAACACCTCTTATTTCTAAGGACCACCATAGGACTATGCTCATGGATCATGTCATGACCAAACCTTGCTATCTTTCTAGGTTCCTTGACTCCCATCATTGGTTCACTCTTGAGGTTTAAACCCTCCTTAAACCTTTTGTTGATCTTGATCCTCCCATAGTGGAATCTATGTCAGAACTAGTGACTATTGCTTCTTCCACTATTGATGAGCCTACTTTTACTTATTCCATTAATAGTCCTATTCAGACTACTTACATTCCTTCTCCCTCACCACCTTCTCTGGTGATGGCTTACTATCTTAACCCAAGATGGATCATTTTCCTACCAAATGGGCTGATGTTCCATCTCTTTCTTCATCCATGCTTAATACACCTTCTCCAATGAGTGTTTCTCCTAAAAATACTCACAAGCATATATATTACTTTCATAGGATAGATATCCAATTTTATACCCATTGTCATAAGTTACATCAATATATTGATACCTTGCATCCTTCTTCCTTGTTAATAGACACTACCATACCTCCTCCAAAGATTCTTCCTGAACATATACCTAAGAATGGTGAGATGTATTGTCTATGGCACCAATGTGGTAGACATCATACTGATCATTATCATATCCTTTAATATCATCTTAAGGATCATCTTATATTTATTCTTAGACCTTATACCAACCCTGCCATAGGTCATTGTCACAATAAGGCTCCTCCTTCTTCTCCCATGGCTACACCTTCTATGGTCCATTCACTAGCTTATATGCCTTCACCTACAGTTCCCTCTCTACCCATGGACCCTCCACCCATGGATTCTTCTCCATCAGTGATTATTTCATCTACTATAGATCCCATTCCCACAAACTCTCCTAATCATCCTTTTATTTAGTCCCCTCGTCGTCATGATCCAATGAGTATTCCTAAATTTTCATTAAGTAGATTAGAAAAGAAGTATTTGCCTAGTATTCAAAAAAATAGATGAGACATTAACAAACATTTGTATCTAGATTCATAGAGATTTATTTTATGTCTTAGATAATGTGTGTGGATAGATTTACCAGTATTTATGAGCACATGAATTGTGCTTTCTCATTTACATTTTTATTAGACATGTTCTTCAATCTTATTTTTATCTATTTTGTATTATCTCATTTGACACCGTGTCAAATTATTTTCTATCTTATATTGTGTTTCTCCTTCTTATTATACTATAGTTAACTTATATTATTTTTACATTTCACATATACTTGTATTTTTCTTATCATTTCTATTTTTCACTTATAATTTTTTTTTCCTTTAGAGTTTTTCTCAAAACTCTTCCCTAGTATCTTCATGATTATTTATTTTATTATCTTTATTTTTCACAGGTAGTTGTCATGGTGACTTAGTTATATCTTCCCTAATACTTTTGCTTATTATCTCCTTTTACCATGTGATCAGTTAGCAAATAATCTTTCTCATTACTATTTCCTTTCACTGGTCTTCCTTTGGATCTCATTTTTCCTTCTTCCTTTTCCACAAACTAAGCATATACATGGTTCAGACTTGAGATCACATACTTTTTCATTTTCAATCCTAAGTGTCCTAGTCAGTCTTTTATCTTGTGTTACTTAAGCTTCCTTTAGCCTTAGCCTATAGCTCATTCATGCATATCACTATCTCTCTCATGATTGGTCCTTCCAAATTTTTATGGAGGATGAATTTAAAAAATCCTTTAAAAATAAATTTAAAATCAAAGTCATTTAAATAAAAGGCAATGATATCAAAAAGGCAAAAATATTCTCAAAATTCTAATCACAATAACAAACGTGATTCAAAGCACATATCCTTCTTGTATTTCAATCTCAAACTTCATATTTAGCCTCATGATAGAGCCGAGGTCCTTTAGGGTGTGGTAGGAGAGTAGATTAGAAAAGGAGAATAAAAAAACCTTTTAGTGTTACCTACTTTCTCACACAACTACCCAATCTTCGTAGTAGATCGATGACTCTATAAGGGATCCTAAGGAGTGAGGAACATGTCATGGGGAGGTACTTCCATTTTTACTTTTATTTGTACAAATATACCTTCATGAATTGATCTTAGTAGCACACTTATTTTCCTACAAAGCTTTGTGTCTATAGGGAATAGGTAATAGGTTTCCTTTGTACATAGATGACCACTAGTCACATAGTATCTTCTCATGTCCTTAGTATGCCTCTTACCCCCTAAGGCATTCTCATAAGACACCTAAGTATTTGATTTTTACATTCCCTTTTTCATTCCATTTACTCATATTTCCTTTGGGGAAATATTTTTTATCTTTATGATCACTCCCCATGGGATTTTATTTTTGAGTTACTTTGTAAGACCACATATATCACTCAACATTCCTCACAAATTACCATCTTTTCCATCCTATTACCCATATCTTTGATTTATCAGTACTAATCCTTTTACTTGTAAATGTTGTTTTCATACCCTTTGATCTTTCTTTTGTGAGTGGAAGTGCAATAATGTACCTAGGACCTAGCCCTCCTCACAAAATAATGAAACAATTTTTTTTCTAATAAACAAGTCACCATCCAAATTACATGTGTTAAGTTATAAGATTCAATTGATTATGAGGTTACATGTCATTTTACATACTTACCATCTTGATATTTAGTATTTTTTATGCTTACTTCATTTTTATTTTGCCTTTTATTTTCTTATTTTTTGAGTGCATGTAAGATTACAACCATTTATTGAATTTCTCATATTTCCTAGATTGAATTAGTATGATCAATTTAAGACTAAATTTTTGCAAATTTTGTTTATATTTTATACTTCCCATCATGAAATATTATAATTGATTGACTAAATTTTGATTTTTTTTAATTATCATTCATTCCCTTTTCATCCCTTCCATTTTATTACTTTGTTTTTCATACTTCCCAATGTGATATTTAGTATTATTTTACTTGTTTTAATTTGGTATAAAATTATTTCACATTGGTTCTAAAATAAATCCCCCTTTTACCATCTTTTTACCATTCTCTTGGCTCTTTATACTTAGTGATTTTTCATGTTATTACACATTTCCTAGCTTGAATTAGTGTGTAGTGCATTTTTGATTGATTATATTTTTCAAAGTCTTTTTGCCTATTTATTTTTAAAAACCATGCATATGTTATCCAAAATTCTATAAAAGAAACCACATCACATATATTTCTTATAACATATACAACAAAGCTAAATAAATGTGCTAGAAAGAAATATATCCAAAGCTTCCACAAACTCAACCATAATGAATAAATAAAACCATCATAAAGACAACATACACAACCAAAACCAATATTCAAAAATTATACATCATATATATCTCAAGATTTTGATACAATCATATACAATGCCTCAGCACTAGGGTTGAGATCCATCATGTCTATCTCATGGTCTAGCCATGTTTCCTATTGAGGCCTCAGTATGATTGATCTGAATAGTATGTTGTAATGAGGTACTATAAAATCTCAATCCCTCTACCTATATCTAAAAATGTGTTATCTACACCTATGCATATACCAACTCAATTTGGGTCACTACATGTGCCTATGTTAACTAGGTCTACATCACTATATATGATTTTTTCATCTATATCATTATATCTCAATATCTATCTCTTTCATTAGATAGATATTACCTAGTGTACCTTTCCCCTACACCCATCTCTATTGGTGGATATGCCCTCTATATATTTTTATCTACCTCATAGCCTCTCATGTTAGTCTGAATTAGGTTGCCTAAGTTGGGCTAGATGGTACACTCAAATCCTTTAGTGTCATGAGGTCATATGGCTATAGAGTCTCTTTTAAGACATCATGGAGTGCTCCCCTAATTAGGGACCCAAATTTCTCCTCCTTATCCTTAGGTACACATGTAACATCACACTAGATGGATATTAGATCACTATCATTTCTTAAAATATCTATCTATCTATCAAATAACAACTTAAGAAATAAATTAATCATACCTTTTTTAGCTTTCTATGTCTCTACTCCTATGGTCTCACCAGCTACGTGACCACCTAACATAGTCTCCAAATATGTGGGACCTCCTAGTACCTCCTCTATAGGTTACCTCCTCAACTCAAACATAGTTATGATGGCTTGCATCCATCTCAACCTCCATCTAAGTGGTCTCTCTATCCTCTCCTCTAGCTCCTCTGCTAAATATCTAAGGATGATGATGGTCTCTTCTCTCTCCTCTTACCTTCATTGTAATTTTGTCCTTGATAGACATAACTCATCTCTTTGTGGAGTTGGTGGTGGTACATCTAGTATCTCTATCCCTACCTCTAGCTCTTCCTACTCTACCCCTCATCATACTCAACTAATACATGATTACTCCTAACATGACCTCAATGTTAGTCTCACAATTAGTGGTCTGAGTCTACTCTTCCCTCATGGCTCTCTCACATGTTGATTGCACTACTCAAGCATGAGTATCAGTGTCTCTAGATGAGGTAGACCCATCTTCCCTATCACCCATGCCACTTGATATGGCTCTCTTCACCATGTATAGTTACCTATCACCTCTCTCTTCTTTAGTGCTAGTCTAACTATGTGCCAACTCTCCCAAGTAGTCATTAGTTACTCATATGGTCACCACCCTATGTCAATACATCTCACCATATATATTACTAGCATATGGGCCATGACCCATGATAACTAGTCCTCCATCTATCTCCTCACCTAAGGTGACCTATTATCAACTACATGGGACAACCCAACTAGCTAATACATAAAACATATCTCATATATCCATGTTATCAATAGTATGATCAGTCCCATGGTCTTATGTCATCTAACCCACATCTAAAATAGATCATGAAAAAATTAGACCCAGATGACAAAGCCCAAATCATATAACACTCCCTCCTCTAGCATCATCTTCCTCAAGGCTATCATGTATAGTGGTTCCTTGCCCTCTGAATTATGATAGAGCACTCACTATGTCATAAGGCCTATCACCATATTTTAGAGATCTAGAATCTAAAATATATACACATCATACATACTATTTCCCCACCCTAGTAATATCATCTCTAAACCTATAGCCCACATGGCTAAGGCTTCCCTCTTCTCTATGTTGTCTAGTATCCCTATGATCACTAGTGATCCTACTATGGGCAATTTGAGGATAGCATGGACATCCTCTAGTGTGATATCAACCTTTATCACATCCCCATCCACCTCCCATCTAAAGGTGTCCATTAGTCATTCCCAAAAAAAAGGAACATGACCAACACATTCGCACTTAGGGGGATCTTACACATATCCACTATACCTCCTAGACCTATGGCTACTAGTCTAGCTCTGTCTCCATTTGTCAACCTCTCTAACAAATCTGAAAACTATGACACATCTAGCAACCTCCAAAACCATGATCATATTTGTAATCAAAAAATAAAAAAGGATGTATTAGTTCATCCATGTCATATATAATCATAATATATTTTATATTTAATAAAAATAAGCATAATCTATTCATTTTTATCCTATTTTGGTCCTTTTTTCCCTTCTTTGGTCATTTTAGGCCATTCTAGCCATCTTTCATCTTTTTGCATGCTTTTTATGTTTATTTTGGCTCCCTATTCAACCTAGTTTGACCAAAAAATTCCTTATATTTGTCATATTTTATCCTAAATTTATTAATTATCCTCTTATTTTCTTCTCCCTAACGTTCAAGTTTCATTTTAGCCCTTACAAACTAACTAAACACCTTTTCACTTAGTTTTAGCTACCAAAATACACTAGGTCGACCTACACCTACTAGGTCGACCATATGGATTTTCACCTTAATTCAACCTACTAGGTTGACCGAGTAGGTTTAGTGTGCTAACCTAGTGTATTTTTCTAAAAAATTGTCTTTTTCTTGATTTCTCCCTATTTCCTTCCAACCCATTTCCCGTCTTCCTATCTAATATCCTTCAAACCTAATTTTCTTCATTTTTGATATGTATTAAATGTTTAAAATCAAAATTTACTCAAAAGTCACTTAAATCAATACAAATTTCAAAAATTAGTTTGAGATTATCGGTTGCATACCTGTAGTGCACCTAATCTCACTCTTGGGATTCTCTCTTGCCTAACATGTCATTCCCTCACCATCCTAGCTTTTTTTCTCTCTAGATATTTTTTCTCCTTTATTACAAATCAAAATAACAAAATGATTTATCTTTTTTCTATTTAGAACCACATTTTCAAAAATCAAAATTCTTTATTATTTTCCCTCAGATTCCTTATTTTGTTCATCTCTTTATTTTTGCTCATCTATTTTACAAACTATAAAATGCATTAGATTCATGGTGATTTAGAGATTATTTTCCACTATCATATTCCTATCTTACAAAATTTTCAATTTTTGGCTATTTTTTTTGGCACTAACTTTTACAAGTTCATGTAGTGTACTTTACATTGGATGCCTTCACTTCCTTGAAATATTATTATTTATTTATAACACTAAGGTAAGTTAAAGTTATGTGTTTTTCAATTCAATCCTTTCATTTATCTTATTTTCTTCCTACTACACCATACTTAATGAAGCATCATCCTATGTTGCCCTTATGTGACACATGATGAGCTTTAGCTAGGGCATATGTATACACATAATATTTTCAAAATTTTATTGATTACTAACAATTCATATATTTTAGGAACCTCTATGTCTCAATCTCCCTAAGTTCATACCTTAAGGGGTGCACCGAGAAAGTGGTGGGTAGACCACCAATGCTTCGTAAGATTTTTGTTCCTTTTGCCACTTGCTATCTACACACTACCTCCCTACAACCATAAACCCTAGGATTATTCTTATCTTTCTTATCCATTGTAGTCATTATCAAGATTTATTCCTTCATTTCTTTCCTTATTACCCTTTTTACCTATTTATTACACTATGTCAACCTAGTTGACCTAGTGTATTTTGGGGACATCTTTTATATTTTGACTTGTTTACATCCTAGTCCACCTAGCACAAACTTTAGGCATTAGCTTTAGAATGTACTAGGTCGACTCGGTTGACCTACTATAGCCACTATGTCAAAATAGTTTTTAGGAAAGATAATACTATATATATAAGTTCATTTACCACCATTTCATAAGAGTTAAAAGAGAGCAAAGAATTAAGATAATTGATAACAAACATTTGCTTATTGACCATTCTACTTGAGGAATAAAGCTTTAGGGTTCAATACTTTATTTTTGAGCTTTGATCTTGTCTTGTGGAGAAATATTTAAAATTATTAGGTAGGTCATATATCCTAGATATAATTTACTTGGTTATCCTTATGAGTCACAATAATCTCTTTTGAAGCACCTTGGGCAAGGGAGATGTTGAGACTCGATAGGTTTGTCTTCAAAGGTAAGTATTCCTAACTTTAGTTATCCTTTATAAGAGTAAATAGATAATGCAATTTGTATTATTCTCTTCCATTTATTATGATTATATATACATTAATGTGAGTATATGTCTCTTATGCATTTTTAGTTTAGTTGTTTAATTGTTTTGTTCTAACCCCCACTTTATGCCACAAGCTTTGGTGTGCACTAGATTAGTTTACTTTTCTTGTTATTATAATAGTTTACTTTATTTTTAATTAAATAAGTGAACATAAAATAACTAGACTCTTTTAGGTTTTTTATGAAATTGTGTTAGAATATAGGATTTATAACCTTCTTAACATGGTGTTTTGTGACAATTGATACAAGTGATCCCATAATTAGGTCTAGCAGATCCCCATATTCGTCATGCTCTCACTTAACAAGTGTATCCCCAATCAGAAGTGTAGGTGTGATATATCTTATCTAATCCAAGATTAATTCATGCATATCATATAATTATGATTGCATAAAAACCTAATATTTTCTTATTCAGGGTACATTTGAGTGGTATATAAAGTGTTATTTCTAGTTTTAGATTTTCAAAGTATTCCAAGGTGATGAAAGGGTAATGTGTACTAATGAAGGCCTAAAAGGTTTTGGTATTTTAAATTGTGGATGACCTATTGTAATTATTTATTCATGTATTAATTGTGTTATAATACATATTTTAAGGTTAATATAATTTATAAAGTGTGTATGGTTTATTAAGAGGTGTATGAGTTAAAGGATTGTATAAGAACAAGGCTTAATATGCGTAATTGCCTAGTTAGAATATAAGAGAGTGAAAACAAAGGAAATAACACTTTAAAGAGATAAAGGAAGTATTGAAGACCATAAGAGGGGTGAAAATAAACTATCATGAATATATAACATGGGTACTCTAGATTAATATCAAGTCATATGACTTAATCTATCTTGAAGAGACCTAGTTGAGCGAAGAAGCCTAAAAGGCAATTCAAGAGGGATAGAAGAGTGAAAAGAGTTGAAGAGGTGGTTATCATAAATTGGTTAAGAAAAAGGTGTTATGAAGGTGATACAAATAATTAGGTTATTGATTTTTTTAATTTATCTAGGGGGTTGGTGCCTCTTTACAAGTTGGTGATTGCTAAAGTCTAGTTGGGTTGGTGCTTATCTTGTTGTGGTTGGTTCTCGATGTGAAGTTGATTCTTCAATATATTATGATATTTTGAATTATAATAATGTATTACATTTCTAGGGATTAGTGATTTTTATTCACCTTGAGGGTTTCACACATATATTATGTGTTATCTTGAGTAATCTTATTTCATGATTATATGGTTGATTGTTTATGCATTACTTGATCTGTATGTTGATGTGATGGTTCATGTATTCTAATGAGGAATTCAATGAATGTTTTGAAGACACTAATTCACCCCCCCCCCCCACCTACCCCCCCCAACTCTTAGTGACTTTTCTTCCAACATGTCTTATGGTGAATAATATTTATGATTAATGCCAATTTCTTTTAGAAATTCCATGGTCATTTCTAGGGTGTTGACAAGGGTGGTAAAATAAGTAGGTTTAGTATTATCTGATAGCATATCATCTTGTAAATAATTGAATAATATATAATTATGAATAATTGATTTCTTAAGTAGCTCTAGGATATAAATTTTAACTTGTGTTTTTCAATTTATCCACTATATCATAAGGTTCATTAATTGAAATTATAGGAGGAAGATGGGTAGAAATTTGAGTAGGGACATCCTAGCCTAATCTACTTTAGGGATTAAAAGTTGGAATGGTAATATTGTGATGAATACCCCTTTGAATCATTAAAACAATAATATTAAAATGATTTAATAAACCCTAAGGCAATGTGGGTTTTAAAAACCTTGGGTTTAGCTTTTGAAATATTCAAGATTCACCATTTATCCTAATTATGGGTTTAATTAATATAGGAATAATATAATTATAATTAAATATATATAATCATACATTCATGAAATTACATAATTTAATTATATATATAGACATGTATATTTGGTATTAGACACTTTAAAATTTCAATTTTTACAAATCCTTAACATACACGACTTGTGCATGTACATATGACTCTTGTTCACATTCTCTCCTAACCATTCACCTTTCTATGAGATTGGCCTTCCTAACTTTCCACCATACATATATATGATCTCCCTAGTCTACGTCTAGATATTTTATTATCATAAAAAGAGTGGCATAATTATCTATATTACTATTTTCCCCATCCTATATAGTTATGGTAATAGTCAGATTATACAAGTTATTGGTATCACTTGTTTTCATTGGTGGTGTCTCATGTTATCAATATGGCTATTTGTAAAATTTAGACACTTCCCTTGATTCAAACCACATGTTTTTCATGTTGATTATGGAGGTAAATTACCTAAATATTTAGCTACATATACATACCAAGTTTAAGGCTATTTATATCTATCTATCACTTAAAGATCACTTAGAAAAATACTTGCACATTGAGGAATAAATCTACACATCTTTCAGTCACTATCATGAAACATCTAAATATAAACACCCATGAAAGTAATAGTGACCAAGCTAAGTCTAAAAATCTAAATTAAGATCAAATTTATATATTATCAAGTTTTAAAATCAAAACTAGTTGCATATATACTAGTGGATCACTTTTGAGTAGACATTCACGTGGTGGGAGAACTATATGTGGTTTGATCCCTCTTCATATTATTAAAAACTAAGAGAAAATAAATCACTTAGAGGGGTGTAGATTGGTTTGTCCAATCCATCTTGTCTAACACATTTTTATAGGCTAAGAAAAGTGTCAAAAGTGGAACTAAGGTTTCCAGGTGAAGACAAATATGAATCTATGCACATGATCAAACATAGTAAATTATATATAAAACATATTGACAATAATACATAGTGATATATGGTTTAATTTACTATTAAAAACATATAAGAAAATTTTAGTAGACAATATACATATTTAATAACCATTACTATCTGATCATTACCAATTCCATCTTGATAGATCTAGACAATTAGTCTCCTAAACCAAGCAATCAAAAAGCCATTATAGGAAATTTTTGATAACTATACATAGACACATACCAAATCATAATAAAAACTAGTTAGGTACCCTATCCTCTTGGTCATTTATGTAAATAACAATTTGAATTAATGAATCATAATTTTATTTTTGCTTTCATATCTAAATAACTTAGGATATATCTTATACGATATAAATTATCAAAGTTTTATCTTCTTTAAACAACTAAATCTTAAATAAGTAAAAAAATTCTAGTGAATATGATAATTATTTATAACATAGTAAATCATATGTTTCCCTAAATGATTCATCCTACCTTATTATAGTTTTAAATTTATGTGTTATAGTTTTAGATCTAATTTATGAATTCCCCTTATAAGGCATTGATTTATCCATTCATGGATCTATCCCTCTTGATGATTTTCATGATCATATTTTTGACATATAATAAGGCTATATATGTTTTACATATAAATCTAGTGCTAGGTTAAGTGATGGTGAAATTGATCATAATCATATCCCTTTGGCCCAACTATACATGTGTCTAAAATATAAAATGGATAAAATACATGAAATGAAAATCCATTCTTCTTCCATTTATGAAAATTATAATAATGAACACCTATAAGTAGAGTAACATATTATTAATTATGGCATGGTTAAAATTAATTTTTTTTATGAAAATGATAATGAACTATTTTATCTTATTTTTTATTAACCATGTTTAATAATAGGAAATTTTGAACTAATTTAGATTGATTAATGTATTATAATAACATATGAATCTAAATGTAAAAGATATAATATAATTTTGAAAATTTTACTTTATATAAATATAAAATACCTAATGGAGTAAGATACTTTGAATTTTGTTTCAATATAAAGATCATTTTATGTGGGAAACTGAAGATAGTAGAAAGTACTCAATTTCCTCAAGACATGCCACTGATTTAAACCTAGAAGACAAATGGAACTATTAGAAAGATTTATGAATGAAGCACTTGAATCCTATGTTAAACTTAGTTTGTAGGCTGACAACCCAGACAAGATCCTAAATATGGATAACTTGGAAGAAAAGGGACTCATTATCCTTAGCCAATGTTTGCTATGTAGGATGGCCAAGGACTCAATTCATCATCTATTTTTGACTTGTCCATTTAGCTCGAGCCTATTTTATTGGTTATTAAACAAATTCAACCTCTCATAGGTTAAACCAAATACTATTTTTGACCTCATTAAGTAATATAAACCTCCTTGGAGTCTTATATCCCTATCCTTCCAATGGAATTTTGCTATCCCACACTGGTTTAGGAGTGTTTATAAATCCCATAGTGATAGTATATTTTCAAACATAATACATAAGACAAAAGGGTTTTTATCCAACTCTACCATACCATCACAGAGAATTAGATAACCTTTCCTCCTATAGATAGAAATCTAGGATCTACCTTTGGACAACTAATTTTTCATAATTGGAAGGTGGTATAGTAATTAAGGTCCTCATACAAATATTTAATACATAAACACATTATGTGAAAGAATCCACCTAAAGGTTAGGTTCAACTCAACTTTTATGTATCCTCAAAAGGAAACCTAGGCCCTTTTGTTGGGGGATAAGCCATAAGGAATTCAGAGGGAAAGTTCATTGCTAGTTATAGAGGTCCCATGGAAACACAAATACATATGTGGCTGAATCCAAGGTGGCATTATGGGGAATTCATATTGCCTCTAGCCTTAAGATATAGATAATTATTTTTTAAGGGGATTCCCTTAAATTCTCAATGCTCTAGAAGTCAAAATAACCCCCTTCCACACAATACAAGACATAATTGATGATTCTATGTAGATTTTGAGGGAGATGGAATAATTATTATTTGTTCACACTTATCACAAAGGGAATGGGGTAATAGATATATTTTATAATATATGATTAGGTCTCTCTCTTTTAACTAACTACTATGCTAGATGCCACATCCCCAAAAGCCTCTCATCGACCATTCAAAATGAATGCACCTTGGGATATGATGGTGATTTGGAAGATACACACATGAACTATAATCCTCAAGTAATGGATTTAAAATATAATGACCCACTATCATTCCAATATGAGGACAATTAATTACATAAGGTATGAGGAAGCATCTAATTAAATCCTTTTTAAAAATATTATCTTTAAGCTCTACTATGAGTTTTCAAACTTCATATTTGGCTCTTTTGTTACTATTCAGATGGGGGGAAATAGGGACCACCTTGAACTAACTTCTTGATCATAATTCAAAAGCATTAAGAAGGTGTGGAAGAATATTCTTAGAGGAGGGTTTATAGAATTTATGTTGAGGGTAACTAAACATGACATGGTCTTGGTGAAAAAATTTGTTGCAATGTGGAATAAGATTGTCATGGAGCTAAGAGGGGTCAAAATATCAATCATGGAGGAGCTAATTGGAGAAGGCATAGGTATGTTATTAGATTAATTAAGCTATATTATGAAATAATGTAGCATTTTGTTTACATAATGATGTTATGTAGGTTAGTAAAATTTTTAGTTAGTAAAAGGCTATATTTATGACTTTGTTTATGTTTGTTATATGTAGTCTTGTCTTTATCATTGCATAGAGTATAAGTTATAGAGGTTCATATTCTATAGGGAACTTGTTGTAACTATGATTGTGCCTAGTTAAAAGGCTTTCACAATGTAATGAACAACTACTTATGGCTTCTCAATATATCTAATATATGTCATGCAATGGAATAAAGGCATATAAATACCAATATAAAAAATAATATCTTCTGCATAGGCTCTTTTTCACCAATGAATTTATCAAGATAGACAAAAATGGGTTCCCTCATTCTGACATTCTACACCAATGGCCTAAAGTATGTCTAAAAGTAATGAATTATTTAATTCTTGAAGGTAAGTAAACCCTAATCTTTTCTCACCACTTTCTTTTTCTAAATAATTTTTAGGGGTATAAAATCAGCCTCTCCTTTTATATCATCAAATAGTTGGAGAGAAATGATTTCTCACACCAAATTAATAAAGCAAATCCCATTCCATAATAGGGACTTATATTGTTACTATTAAAGCATGGAGAGAACCTAAGGGGTAGGGAGGTTCCATTGGAGGGGTCCTCTACTGAGGAATACTCCTCTAAGTAAGACCTTA
This sequence comes from Torreya grandis, assembly GCA_037957365.1. NCBI lineage: Eukaryota > Viridiplantae > Streptophyta > Pinopsida > Cupressales > Taxaceae > Torreya > Torreya grandis. Next base: position 771,817 of record JARHVA010001708.1, on the reverse strand, counting down.
CCTCAGGTCCTATCATCTAATAATCATTACTTCACATACTATCCCTATATCCAAATCCTTAGCTGAAGACCCTCCCCTCAAAGTCTTTATCCTTAAACCTAAACCACTCTTTCTAGACTAAGGAGCCTCAGGGGAAATGGTGGGGTAATGAAAGAGCCCATTGATAAAGGAGATCAAATATAACAAAGATCAACTAGAAAAATTTAATATTAAGTTTTATGAGGTTAGGATGTGTCTGTTAGGCCTTATACAAGATTGAAACACCATAAATAAATAATTTTCTGAAATGATCCAATCATTCGCTCATTCTATTAAGGTAGAATGGAACCCTCTAAAGAAACACATAATGGTGGAGGATATATGTTCCCCCAATATCCCCATCATAACCCCCACTAAAAATACCCTAAAGAAGGAATAGATATATAAGAAACGTTGAATTATCTTTCCCAGGAAGGACATAGAAGGGCCCAAAAAATGAACAAGGGATAGAATTAAAAATATCAAATAGGGCATTAATAAGAAGATGATCGAGGATGTGAAGGAAACAATGGAGGGATCCCCCCCTCCTGGAATAGTTTCTTTTGTATATGTATGTTGTTTTGCCTTCTACATGGATAGTTAGCTAGTATTGTTACTATTTTTTTTCATTCCATAGGGCTTGCTAATTTTCTTTACACTTTTTAACTATGGTTCCTAGTCTCTATAAAACCAAGTTTTTTACCCTATCAAATAAAAAAAATACTTAGAATTTTACTACAATGGAAAATTTTGAGACTAAATTCATATGATAGAAAGGGTAGGATACTAAATCAAAATAAATATTAGGAATTGTGTTTTTGGATATACCTACATAGAATCATGAACTTATATATGGTATCAACAAATGGTAGGATTTTTAACTTTATAGATTACTCTAAATAAATTTTCTTCTTTTTATTATAGTCCATTACACCTAATTATAAACCATCTTTATGTGTGAACATCAAGAGCTATCTGTGTGTGCAATTATATAAATATGTATCCTCTTTTAAACCCTAATCCCACTTTTAACACTAGGTCTAGGCTTACAAAAGGACAAGAATGGTGGCCTAATATGAACCAACATATATTCATATTTTAGGATGATTACTAAAATAATATTATTTCTCTCAATAGACTATGATACAAATAAGGTCAAAATAATATACCCTTTATATACTTGGAAGAGTGGGTAAGTGTATACACATAATATTTTAAAACTTTATCTATTATTGATGATTTATCTCTTGTAGGAACCTCATCATGTCTCAATATCGCTAATTTGAATGCCTAAAAGGGTGCACCATGAAATGGGTGTTTAGAAAATTAGTACTTCACAATATTATTGTTCCCTATGCCAACACTTGCAATCAATAAAAACCTTCTACACACTTCCTTAAGCTCATACCTTACACACTCCTCTAAGAAATTCACAACCTTAAATAACCCTACCTCAGAAAAAAAACCCTTTTTGACATTTACCAAATAACTCTATATTTAAACAACCCTATATTTAAATTATATTATCATGATATAGGTGTTGTTCGACCTCAGTTGATATAGACTAAGACCTAACTCAATTTTATTAGTTAATGATACAAGGTTGAGTTAGGACAACACTATCAACTAAACATTTAGTTTAGGGTTAAATTCATCTATATATACACATCATTTTCTCCATTTCTAAGAGAGAGAGAGAGAGAGAGAGAGAGAGAGAGATTCAATTATTCATTTTCACTTATAATCTACTCTTCCACCATTATACTTGAGGAGTTATTGCTTAGGTTTTATTTTTAGAG
>JARHVA010001708.1:720000-765000 GCA_037957365.1 Torreya grandis | reverse complement strand
GATGTTCTTAAGTCAAATGGTAAGATTTCAGCTTTAGAGAGCATAGACTGAGATTTTTGTAAGTAGTGAGATGCTACAAAAAAGGATTGAATTTATTGCAGGAGAAGGAAGACTGATGTATTTGATAAACTTATGAACTAGAAAGCCTTGGTGTTCTTGGAGGAGATGACGGATAGAGATTAGTCGATGGGACAAGATATCTTTGAGTAGGGCAGTTTGGATAGGGTTTTGATTCAAAGTAATCTCGTGGGTAAAAAGTCATCACTCACAGGAAAACACAGGTACCGACGTCAGTTATGGAAAACCAACATCAAACAAATAGGTACTGATGTCGGTCATGTGTAGACTAGAGGAGTCAGTGGTGTCGGGCAAGTGAAGACCAACATCGGTAGGATAATCAACATTTGCAACTTGGACAGTTACATGGAACCAATGTCGGTCGGATGTAGACTGTGTGGTGATCGAGGTCGATCACTGAAATAGATTTTGGGTGGATAGCAAGCTATCAAGGAGTCTTAAATTCCCATGTGGAGGATTGAAAGGGTAAGTAAGCCTCAAATTTGTTATTCCTCTTCTTTATACTAGTTGCTCACTATAGAGTAGGAAGGATCTAGGAAATAGTGGGAGCATGGCATGATTTCTTTGGAGAAGAACCAAATGGGAGATTTGGTAGAGTTGCTAGTCAGGATAAAAGCACTAAGAGACAAATGGATTCCTTGGTTAAAGAATAGAGAGAATGGATACGTGAGACAAAAGGCTAGGTCATATGGTCTTGAGAAAGCTGTAGGATAGTGGTATAGGTTTGACAGATGGATGACAAAGCATGGCTTTAGTCAGTGTGATTGTAACCATTGTGTTTGTCTTACTAGGTGGATGATGGTCACAACATTATCTTGTTACTGTATGTAGAGGATGAGTTTTTTACAGGTTCAGTTATATAGGGTTTTTGCTAAGCTAAAGGTAAGGTTAGTTCAGTGGTTTTCCATGAAGAATTTGGGAGCAGCAAAATTCTTTGGCGTGAGTAATCCTAGAGATAAGGAAGATCACAAGGTGATGTTGTCATAAGATGATTGTGTGAAGGTAGTGCAAGATGCAGAATGACAAGCACACCTATGGATGGATAGTTCATAGAATAGGGTCCCTAATCACATGATGAGGTTGAGTACATGTGTACTCCTTGAGTTTTCCTAAGTAGTGGGTGCTGTTAGAAAGTTTTTAGTCAATCCAAGAAGGAAACACTGGAAAGTGGTTCAGTGGGTTCTCAGGTATCTGAGAGGGACTAGCAGCAAGTCAACATGCTATGCAGAGTCAAGTACTTTAGATTTGGCAGGTTACTTAGATGATAGGTGTTGCACCACAGGATGTGTGGTGGTTGGTCTTTAGGATTGAGCTTAAAGAGGGATACAAGCTAAGAAATAGATTAGATGGTGTATAGGTACAGGTATAATGCATCTATTTATCTCCAAGTGGGAGATTGTTAGGTTATGGAGCTAAAAGCTTCACTAATGCAGACATGGAGGAGGTTGTTGATAGGTTGTTGAGTTGTAGAGCAACTGACGTCAGTCTGATCAATTGATGTTAGTCATATCCAGTGAGTAGAGTAATTGACATCGGTCAGGATCGGCTGACATTGGTCATCTCCAGCTAGACAGGGACTGATGTCGGTCACCTTTGTAGTTTGAAACTATGAGTTTTATGAACAGTTTGTTAACAAATAGGTCATTTGCATGTTAAAGGCTAATTTTAGTCTTAGAGCTATGGATCTAATTATTGTAATTAGATGTCTAATTATTGTTTGCATGAGATCTATATAATAGACTCATGGGTTGTATTTTAATTTGTTCTAGTTTAGAGTTGAGCTTGGTTAGCTCCTTTTGAGAGTGAAGAGAGCAAGGGTAGCTCCTCCTAGTTCCATATGGGTGCCAAGTGTGTATGATCATGTTGGTCTGTAGGTGTGCAAGATTAGGGAGAAGATCCACTAGGGTACTAGTTTGGAGAATCATAAGGACTTGGTGAGGCAAGGACAAGGGTTCTTCAGGATGTAGAGAGATCTACATGGGTAAGTAAGATCATTGATTTATAGGTGTGTGTGTGTGTATGAGGTCAAAGTTGATCTATGGGGCAACAGGATCAAAGGTGACAACAACACAATAGGTAGCAAGATTAGGAGAGATCTACTTGGAGTACATTGAGTACTTGGAGTGTGGTGTGTACTCGATCATGGAGTGCATGGAGCACTTGTGTACTTGCAGTAGTGATATTGACTGGTGGTACTGGTAGTAGTGATACCGACTGGTTGGAGGTGAACACCAACTCTGTGTTTGAGTTGTGTGTTGGGACCATAAGAGAGAGAGAGTGAGCTCTTGAAGAGATTTACTATTTATGCCTTAGAGGTGTGGGAGCCCTAGAGGTGTGTAAGGAAGAAGACTTTGGCATCCTGTTTGTTGTATTTCCTTCCGGAAGAGTATTAATACAATTGGGTATTGTCTCTCATATTCTGTGTTATTTCTGAATTCTACTTACTTGTTACTTCTAGTTTATTTCCGCATGTTAAGTTTCTTGTACATGGTAATCAATTGTGCTTCCTAGATCCTAAAAGTAGAGTCAGAGCATGTTTGTTGTTCTAGATTCCTGACAATAGATCTATTATCATGAGGCAAATTGTGGAGTTTTAGATTTGATTAGAGATAGGAAATGTATTATAAATCACATATTTTGATGTGATTATTACTTTTAAATTTGTATGTTTCCTTTTCAATCATTTCCTTTTATTTTAAATGATTTTTATTTTTATTTTTATTTTTGATGGGTTTTTATATTCCTCCTCCATATGGATTCATTGAAGCAAATATGGGTGTTAAAAATGACTATCATTTGAAAACTTGGGACTTGGTTGCTAAGAAAGAGAATATTGAGAGCATGGTGTCTAAGGTTCTTGTTAATTTATGTGAATAAAAGTGAGATCTTGAATTTTTATCTAAATTTTAATTAAATTAAAGGAAATAAAGAGGAATGAACATGAAATAATTATAATTACTTACAATCTCAAAAAATTTGAGAAAGTGAAAAAGGGATACAATGATAGGTAAGTATGATTCCTTATGATAATATTGTATGGAAGTGTATGGAAAGATGCTAACATGGTTTACTGTGAAATTTTTAAATACAAAAGAAATAAAAAAATGAAGCTAAAAATATGGGATCACAAACTTGTAACCATTTTTTAACATTCTAAAAATGGAATACTTGGTTTGGTAAAGGTGTTTTGAAATAAAATGGAAATTTTATGAGCAGATCCTAGTCCTATCCATGCTCTTACATTGTAACTCATTTCACCCAAGTGATTAAAATAAAGGTAAAAAATGGTATTTGTAAGGAGGGCTTTGTCCTATCCATGGTATTAAACTACATCCTACCAAAGAAAAACTTAAGAGGGTGAAAAAAGTTTAGGAAAATAAAATTGTAAAAATGGTATTTGTGAAGAGGCCCTAGTCCTGTCCATGGTATTACACTAAAAATCACAAAAGAGAAACCCAAGAGGGTGAAAAAATCATTATAAAATAACAATTTTAATATAAAAAATAAATTAAAGTGAAATGAATTCATGAGGAAAACTAGGTCCTATTCATGGTATTGTCATGAAACCCCTAAGATGAATAAACCAAAGGACCAAGTGAAGGAACTAAGGTTTGTGTAAAGTGAAATTGGTGTAGATGGTGATATATATGTAAAAAAACTATAATAATTATTATTAGGACAACATATAAAGAGATGATAATAAGGGAAATATCTAAGCAAAATATTTCTTCAAGAATTGTGCATTAGTGGGTTCTTTGAAAACATGGACTTCATTAGTTTGAGGTAATAGGTGTTAGGATGAATAATGTGTTTTAATAAATAAGGGCCCTACCATTTTTTGGTGTATTTTCCTTATTTATGATGGGTATATTTAAATTAAATACTAAATCACCAACATTAAAAGTGCAAACTTTAACCTTTTTATTATGTTGCTTGGTGATACGAGCCTTATATTGGTAGTTATGTTGAAGAGTGGCTAAATGGTGTTTGTAAATAATATCAAGATCATGAAGGTGATATTAAATATTTAATCATCAATAATTATACCATTAATATATATACATACGTAATGAAGTTAAACTTCTAATAGTAAGACACACTCAGAACCATATACTAGCGAGAATGATGTAGCCCAAGTGGTAGTATGTATGCTAGTACGATAGGCCTAAATTATGGGAGATAAATAAATATATAAATTAGTGAAGGCTTATGAAGTGATATTTTAGAGAATTTTATTAGTGGCCTCTACTTGGATATTGCATTATAGATGGTAAGGTGTGGAGAATTTGTGGGATATTTTAAATTTAGCACATAACTACTTCATGTCCTTATTCTTAAAATTTATAGCATTATAAAAAATGATAGTATGGGGAACTCCAAAAGTACAAACAATTTGGATAAGTATAAAATTATAAATAGTGGTTCTCATGTCATTAACAAGAGGCATGGCTTCTACCCATTTGGTAAAATATTCAGTAGCAATGATGATAAAAGCATGACCATCTTGTGACCAGGGTAATTTTTCAATGAGATTTAATCCCCACATGGATAATGGATAAGGAGGTTCCATAGTTTAGATCTCATATGGTGGTGAATGAATAATATCATCTTGAATTGGCAAGGATTACACATTTTATCAAAAATTGATAACATCATTTTCTAAAGTAGGCCAAAAGTATCCCATACATAGGCATTTATGTGTTATAGTATGTCTTCTACAATGATCACCACAAACTCCTCAATGTGATTGTTTAAGGACATGAAGGACCTATTATTTCATTACATGATGGATTAGGGTACCTTCTATATTGAAATAATAAATTTTATTATATCAAAAGACATTTAAATGTTTGTTTTTGAATTCTAGTCTTTTTACAAGAATTTCTATTTGGAATATAAGTTTGATGTTCAAGTAATTAGATGATGTGTTTGTAGCATAGGATATATCAATTAGTGATAGTCTCAATGTGATATATTAGTGAATACTTTTATTAGATATATTACATATAATTTATTATTTTAATAAGAAATTTGGAGTCATTAATTACTTGAAGAGGATGAAATAGGGATGTTTAAGAAACAAGAGAGTCAGTGATAGAGTTCTGATCTCTTGAAATGGGATCAATGGTAAAAGAGGCAAACTCTTTTGTGTGTTTTGTATCCATTTAATGATAAGTGATAATATTTTCACTTTTACATTATTAATCACCATTAACTTGGTGGAAGATAAGTTGGGAGTCACATAAAGCATGTAGATATGGGATATATAAGTTAAGTGATGCTTCCATGCCTAATATTAATGCCTCATATTATGCCATGTTATTAGTGACATAAAATGTTATTAATAATTCTAAATGGATTAATTTCACATGTATTTTAGTTATAATAGAAAATTTCCCATCCCCTTGGAGACATTTGGTATCATCAAAGTGAAGGGTCTAGGTGTATTCATGTAAATTGATCGTGACTTTAAGAAGCTCTTTGATAACTCATATGGATGTAGTAGTATTGGGAAGGATATAGGTATATTCCTGGTTATTTTCCTATAAATTAGATATTAATTTATGGAAATAATCCTTAATAGAGACATCTTGATTAAGACCTTCAATATAGAGAATATTATTACTATGGAGGTTATCTTGAAGGTGATTTATAGTGGGTATGGGTGCCATGTAAGTTGGTCAGAAATGACTTAACTTTTGACATTTTTATTTTCTGATGTGAAGGTTAAATTAAATTAATATAATTATTCACTTCTCAATCGTATCTCCATGTATAAATACTTTAGATAAAAATTGATGAATTGGGTCAAAATGGACAATGACATAGGTTATTTGATAGAACAATAGTGACAAAGCTTTTCAAATATAAAATAGATAGAGAAGCAATCAAAATATAATTTAGTATAAAGTTTTACATAATAAATGAGACCTCAACTAATATTAAAAATAATATTCTCTTCCATTATCATATTGTTGGGCAAGCATTGGCCCGAATGGTATGGGAGTAGAAGAAGTGTAAAACATCAAAGGATGATCATTGGAAGGTGGACAAAGGTTATGCAGATAGAGAAATGATGATTTCATGTTTTCAAATTATTTTTTATAGGGATAATTCCATTAGATAGCATTACCTTTCTTAAGAGGGTAATTAATCAAGTATATATAATAATCCATTTTAGGAACAAATTGCTAGATTGCCCCAAGCTTTCTAAGGTAAGTATGAATATCCAAAATAGAGCGAGGAATGGGCATGTCAAATATATTATTTATTTTAGTGGGATATACATAAATACCATCAAGAGAAATGAATAACATTGGTATTTTAATAGATGTAACACCAAAAAAACATTTGTACAGGTTGAGTCTAACTTTGTACTTGACTAATCAATCAAAGATGATGTCTAGATCAGAGAGATTGGTTGTGAGACTTTTAAATTTTGAAATGAGGTCATCCACATAGGTTTCCACAATATTATGTATAATATCATGAAAAAATTGGGTCATAGCCTACTAATAATTAGCTCCAACATTTCTAAGTATGAAAGGCATTTCAACATAGTAATAGGTTCCCCATTATCTAGTGAATGCTATATTGTGTTGGTCTTCTGGGGCTATGTGAATTTTATTATAGAGTAAAAGAACATCCATGAGTGACAACATTTCATATCAAATAGTGTAATCTATGATGGCATCTATTAAAGGTAATGGAAAAATATTTTTGGGACAAATTGAGGTTAAAAATGCATAAATCGGTCCATATATGAATAACCATGGTGAAATTTTTGTGAATGGGAAAAATGTTTGACACCCACTCAAAATATTCCATAGGTTTAGTAAAAATGGAATATAATAGATTGATAATTTTTTATGGCATAGGGTGGAAAATTTGGGTGTAATTTTTTTTTTTTTTTTGACAAATGGATTTGGCAATTTAGTATGTCATTATGTTATGCACAATAATAATAGGGTCAATACTTGGCATGCCCACATATGAACAATTTAAATTATCACAATATTTATTGAATAATAGACTAAATTTATCATGCTTGATAGGTGAGAGTTATCTACAAACTATTATAGGTTGAGGACATGAGGGTGTGCTATATTCTATTCTCGTGGTTTCTTCAACAAGCATATAATTTCCATCTTGAAAATGATACACCACATTAGAAAGAGAATAAATTTGATTCATTTTGGGATAGATGCTAATAATGAATTTATTAAAATGAGGAGCCTTTCATTTTAAATTCCCAAGTTTGTTATGTTGTCAAGTAAGTTGAGGTTATCAAGTATGGATAAACTCGAGTACGAATTAATTTATAGTTAGAGTAGGTAAAGGTACATAGTATTCCATGTATAAATCAATTTCAATATTTTTGTTATCATGGAAATAATTTTTGGAATGTATCTAGTGTACATAAATTTCCTTGGAATCAAGGGTGATCTTGGGAGTAAGAAGGATTATGGAGTAAGGTTTATTAGATTCAATTGGATTGATAATAGGCATATCTTTATAATCATTATTAGGGAGGGGATTTGGTAGAGTGAATAGTGTGATATGAGTTATATAAGGTTATAAGATTTTCAAATTTTTGAGAGGTAAGATTTTTTCAAAAAATCTGAGTATCAAGAAGTGAATAATTAATTGGAGGTACATAACGTCTAGGTTTTAACTCAATATCTATGGAAACAATATGAAAATCTTGATTAAAAGCATGTATTTTAGTTAAGGTTTGATAATAGTGTTTAACATCCAAGTCTTTTGGTTGATCTTGGGCCATGATCTAGGTATCATCATAGGTGGGAGATATAGTACATGATTGTGTCTCTAAAGGATCATCATCAGATAATACACCTAGATTTCTAAATTTATGAGGTGACATGGTTAAAGGGTATTGAAATATTTTAGCCACTCCATAATCAATAAAATTGAAATTATCTTTTGTATAATATGCTTCATGTGAACTACATACAGGAGGGAAAATGGTGATTTCATCAATGATAGGGATGGTAAAATCATGAGGTAAAAAGGAATAAGGGAGATACTCTAGAATGTAAGGAGGTAACATGGTAGTATTACATTTGTTTTAGAAATAATTTGGATCATCATCATCAAAATCAAAAAGAATGACCTACAAATGTGGATTCATAATGATGAATTCAAGTAAAGGTATACTATAAGTTCATGAAATAGTTATAATCCAATATTGAGATTTGGGGTTGGGAAATTGAATATTCAATGGGTTAGGATAAACCTCATGTTTATATAATTTTCCATTATGAATAAACTTAATACATTGGCTAAAAAAATATGCAATAGACCTAATTTTATATGTCCATGGGTGTTCTAGGAGTATATTATAGGATAACGGTAAGTTGAGAACAATGAGATTGGTATGTATAGTTTTGGGTCCAATAGTAAGAGGGAACCAAATACAACCAAACAATTTTTTATTGGTCTTATCAAATCCATGACATGTTAGATGAGTTTGTTAAGATGATATTTTTTATACCCAAGTTATTGAATGAGCCAAAGAGATATCACATTAATTCTAGATCCTTCATCTACTAATACTTTATGAATAAGGGTTATATTAATGGTTATTTTAATAAAGGGATGTATTCCATTAGTGTAAAAAATAATTGCATCATTGATCATGTCTTATTCAAGGAATTATATGGAAGGATTTGAGGAAGGATAAACAATTTAAATCATATGAACTTCTATCAATATAGGCTCATGAAAAGGTTGTTCTACTTATAGGGAATATAGTTCTTCAATTTCTCATAGTTTTTGCATTAATAATTAATGATGATAGGGATAAATGTAAACTAAATCCATGAGAGGTATTTTTTAAGCCACATAGTTAAGTTTCTATAAGATGTTCATTTGATTTTTTTGAAAAGGAATAACTAACACAAGTCTTTGAAGGTAAAATAATTTTAGTAAGAAGAGAGGTAGTTGGAGGTTTGGATTGAAGGAATGGTTCCTCATTAGTTTCTAAAGGTAAGTTATTAGTGGTAGTATCTTTGGTAAGTTTGTCTTTAAGTGATGCTTTCTTTGTATTTTTTATGGGATATTTGTTGGTGGGTTTATGTTGATAATTGAATATAGACACATTCACATATTGGGAATTGGTATAGTATTGATCATATTCAGTGTCAATCACATAAATATCCTTGTTTTATTGTTGAGGGTTGGATGTATAAAAAGGTTTTACATTTTTATAGGAAGAATATTTGAAATCCTATTTATTTTAAGAAGAAATAACATAATCATAATGACGTATTTCAATCTTGGCATCATGATTGAATGTATCTCTTTGCATAAAAGAAATGAAATTTTTTATAATCCCATGACATTTTTCAAGGGAATGACTTATATCAGCTTCAAACCAACAAATTTTGTTAGGGTCATATCATGTAGGTATGTTATTAGCATACATGAATGGTTTATAAGGCACTAAATGTATTTTCATTTATTTAATAGTTAATGGCATATGAGAAACTTGTGGATTTTCCATTTTTGCTACTCTAGGTTTTGGTTGAGGTAGATTTCTAGTGATTTCATTTGTTGAGTTTTGGGAAGATCCATTTATGTTTTTAGTGTTAGGTTAGAACTGTTTCATTATAAATTCTTGTCTCTTATCTTGATTGATAAAATTGTTTAGAGTTTGGGGAGAAAAAGGTCAAACCTTGTATCAGAGGGAAGGTGTTAAGTTAGTTATGGAAAGTTTGAACAAGTTGTCATCAATAATGTTGTGAATGGTTTTGTGAGCTAAATATTTCCATCATTTGATAAGATCATGAGTTGATTCAGTAAGGTATTGCTTATCATTAATGAAATGGTGAAGATAATTTTTGGTAAGATTATTATGTTGAAATTCCTTAACTAGGGGATTGACTAAATCTTCAAGTTTCCATATAGAATGTTAGTAAAGTTGGCTATACCATTCTAATACATAACCTATGAAGGTTTTAAATAAAATTTTGGTAGCGGTGAAGTTATTAGTTTGGATCCACTCTCTATAAATATTATTGAATGCTTTGAGAAAAGATGGGGGGTCTTTAAAACCATCATATTTAATAGTTGGAGATATATTACCAATATCAATAAATTTGATGAATGGGGCTATAGGTTCATTTTGAATGTGTTGAATCATATTGTTATGAATAATAAGTTAGGAAATGATATGTTCCATGGCATATTTTAAGATGGGTAAGGATGAAATTCTGGTTATTTGGGGATGAAGGATATGAGGATGATTAGCCATGTTTATTAAATGATGTTGTAGTAGCATCATTTGAAATGTGTATATGTTTGCATGATTTTAATATATTGCACTATATGTGTAATAATTTGAGTTGTATCAATTGGTGGGTTGGTGTTAGGAGGAGGATTATTAGTATTGGTAGGAGGGTTATTAAGGGGAGAGCTTCTAGGTGGTAGATTATTAGGGTGTTGGTTGTTGGTGTTGATAAGGATTCCTATGGGGTTATTTATTAGGCTTGTGTCAATTACCCCCACTGTATAGTAAGGTGACTTAAAGTGAGAATTATCTTGAGAAGTATAAAATGGATCTTATCCATCAATATTATCTATTTGAGTGATTTAGACCATATTGTAGTCTAAAGATGAGGGATGAGAAAAGGTTATCCAATAGTGAAGACCCTCTTATGTAGTGAAGGTAGGAATAAAATAACATCCCATATATCATGTAAATAGATTTAGGTTGTCCAAAAATATTTTGATAGGGGATTTCATGATGTTTGAAGGTAGAATCCAAAATCACAAAGTGAGGAGGAAAAATAGGGATAGAGTCCATGAAACATATAATAATATTGGCATGAGGTATAGAATTTATAGGGTCAATAAGGTCTATGGGAAAGGTAAAAAAAATAAGATGTAAAAGACACAATAAAACAAATAGACTATGTTTTATAGGTGGTAAAACTAAGGTAGGATAACAAGATACATGGTTGAATAGGTCATCTATGTAATATAAATGGAGAAATTGAATAGGATAAAAAGATACACAACTATATAGGGAAAATATGTACTAAAGGTAAGGAAAAATAAAAGTATAAAAATAGGGAATTTTTTTGCAATATAATGGTTAAGCAAATATAATGAAGCACATAAGAAATTATATCAATGTGTATGATCTAATTATATCATACAACACAAACCTTGTATTAATGCTAGTTAATATATGCTTTTCAAAAAAAATACAATGATCAAAGATCAATAAAAAAACTTGAATGTAAATGCTAAGATAAGTGGTCATTCATAAATGTTGTTAAGTTATAATAAATTTTGAAATTAATGTGATAAAGATTTAGCTATAAGAAGGAACTAGAAATAAATCTATAGATAGTTTCAAGTAGTTTAGGCTAAAAGGGATCTATGTTGGTGATGGTAATAGATTGGTATTAAGACCTACCTCCTCACTTCATGATAACACAATGATAAGGGTGTTGGGTTATTTTCCAATATATACCATCAACCATATGTTTTATCTAGAAAACTAAGTTAGCTTCCCCTTTGGTGATGAAATCCAAGTAGGTAGACATTGGGAAGAAAATGGTTAATAACTTTTAGTGTTAAGTGATTTGGAAGTGTGTGTAAAAGAGAAAAATAGTGTGACTAAATATAGAAATTGAAGACCACCTAATTAGTATATGTTTTTTACTCTAAGCATGCAAGCAACTCGAAATGAAAAGTGAATTAATTACTATAAAAATAGGTTAATTTCATTATCTATGAAGAGTATAGAGTTAGTTTAGGTGATACTATATGTAAATAATATAGAATAGAGTCGACAAGGTCACTACTATTATGTAAAAGTAATATCCAAAAGAAGACAATGGAATAGGTCAAATGAGTCTTATAGAGAGAAGATAGCCTAAAGAACTCTATTGAGCTAGTCGACCTAGTTCACTATAGGATTCTAGTTTTATAGATTGTAAACTATTAAAATCTAGTCTATAAATGAAAATAGAATTGACAAAGAAGGTAAAAATGGACCTTGTTAATTTTTAAGATGTTTAGTTTGAAATTTTTTATGTTGTGTTTTACAAATGTCCATTTTTGTATTATGTGAACATAGTGAACTAGGTCAACAAAGTCTGTAAAGTATGTGTGCTAAAAATAATCTGTGAATAGAGTTAATTAGTTTGACAAGTATGCAAACTTGTATGCCAAAAAAGATAACTATGAATAGAGTTGATTGGGTCTATAAATTTTATAATCTTATGGTTGAAGAAGAGAACTATGTCAAGATGATTGATCCAATCACTTGTATTTGGTAAATGCCTACATAGATAAAATAGAGTCAATTATGAGTGATTGTGTGTTAAAATTACACACAAGATGTTTGACTATATCAACAAGTTTGATACAGTACTTAGTGACCAATTTTGACTTTTAGGTCAAAATAGGGCACCCTAATAAAAAACATTAGGCATATAAGGGGGTATAATATGTTTTAATAAGGTGTTTCAAAGGTTAATTAGTGTTAATTAATGTTTTACTAGCTTTGGTTAAGCATTTTCTAGGTCCATTTATCATTCTATGTCATTTTAAGGGGTCTAAATGGTGCATTTAATGATTTGTACAAGTTCATTAGGATTTTTTCAAGTTAAAAATACTGATTTAATCTCCCATGTGTCTTTATAATTCTTAAAAATATGACATAACTAAATAAATGGTAGGTTTTTTAGAAAAAGGGTAGTTTTCTTAGCCAAAGAGAGAGGAAATGACACTTGTAGGACTCCTTTCAAAGTGTGCCACTTAGAAAACATGGTGGTGTAAATATTCACCTCAAAACTGGTCATTTTCATGTTTTTATTGAAATTATTTCATAAAAAAATTCATTTTCACTTCATTTCTCTTCATTTTCACTTGGCAAACTAAGGAAGAACAACTTCAAGCACTTGGTAAAGATCATACAAATGGAATCAAGAATAATGATTAAATATGTGGATATTAAAATGAGTTAAATTCAAATACATAATAATAACTCTTAGATTTATGGTTCCTCCTTTCTGAACAATCAATTACACTCTAGGCAACTTTTTATGAAATTGCATCCAAGAGGGGTATAAGTTTGCATCTATTTCTTGTTTTCAGGAATCAATGAAGCTATGTGAGTTTTATGATGTGCTTTAAGGTTTTAATAATCCATTATCCATGGTTTTATCATCTTATAATACTCCTTTTAATGTATTTAAGGGAGATTTCAAAATGGTGTTTGTTTGTCAAGTTTGTAGCCATGGATGAGTAACCTGTGTTCTTGAACATAGAAGGAGATTCATGAAGATTATGTTTGGATTCATGTTAAATATTTATTTCATTTAATTTAATTGTTATATGTTTTATTAACCACCATTCCAAAGCCAAATTACCCACCGATTCTCTAATTCACTGCCTTACCACTTACAATCAACTTCTACAAGAGCTTTATGAAGTTGTATAGAGTTATGAAAGAGGGAAAGACACTATTTCATTCATTTTTGAGGTCATATCATATAAAATGAGTCATGTATTCATTCCTTAAAGATAAAAATTCCATGTAAGTTAAAGTTTTCACTTTAAAGGATGATTAGACAATATTGGGTTTTCAGTCCCAAAATGGACCAAGCAGAAACATTGGAGTTTTTTTGAGATAATATATGTTATGAAAAAAGGATATTAAAACACACTTTATTTTTTAATCTTCAATTGACATCTACCTACAACAACTATGGAAATTTTTATAAGTAGAGGATAAGTGGAGGATGGAGTTTTCAAGGTCTCAAAGTTGCCAAAAAACCCACTGAAAAGGGGCAGTGATATCTACAAGACATTGATTGGAAAGTGATTTTAAATTTCAATTTAACAATACTAAGATATGAAACTAAGTTAGAACCATTAAAACTAGTTCAAATGGAATTCCTAATATAATATTACAAATATAAGGTAGATATTGATGTTTTAAGACCTCTTAAGCAACTCCCTATCTATACATAGGCCTGGGAGGGAACATCTATAGCTAACATATTATACAATGATCTAGTTTGACTTATACATGGTTATTTGAAGGTTTTAAAGTGAATTTTTTGGTTCAAATAATGTGATTTTAGTATAAAATAAATTTTAATGGACCTTACCCCATATTTAATAAGTTCAAAATGACCTTAAACAACCTATCAACATGTGCATTGCAACATATAGTTGAGGTAAATAGTGAGTTGAAAGAAAGGTTTTCCTTATATAAAATGTCAAGATTTTGGTGGATTTGGTGTAAATAAAGGAAAATTTACTTCAATTAATTCAATTGGAAGCATATAACAACATCTAAAAGGCCTAAATCTTGTCAAAATGCAGTAAACAGGGACAAAACCATGACTATTATAGTCAGACAGGATATTCTAGTTAAGAGCATAGGAATGGAAGTAATGCTAGTTTGAAGGCTTATAAGGTGAAGTAAAAACAAAGGAAGGTTTTATGGCCTAAAAAACATGAATATTATGCCTAAAAACATAAAACAAAGTTTGAACTTAGACCTATAGATATGACTTTAGGAGTGTCTTAGTCCTCAATAGACAGGTGCCTTAGTCTTTGTAATGGAAGATAAACTTGATTCAAAGGAGTGAGGTTGAGCCTATAAGTGGTAAAATTATGGATACATAAATGATATTTTAAACATAAATATTTTCTATATTTTGTCCTTGAATCCTAAAACTAGGACCACGTAACCTATAACTAGGCCTAGAGCAGTAATTCCCCTTTCTAGGCTGTCATAGGCCTAGTCCATGTTTCTAAAATCATGGAAGGTTTTTAAGGGTTAAATAATACTATAAATGGTTGTAATATGTTTTTCCAAGAATTTATGATACATATATGTCCTAAAAAAACTAAAATAAACCTATGAAATCTCCAAACCAAACCTATACCATACTCACCCTTAAACTCTACCTATTCAAAAGTCTACCTAACTAAATTGAGGAGTTGGAGGGTAAAGTAGAGGTATTAAGAGATAAAAATAGTATAAATAATCCTTAAGGATTAAATAAGGTTATATAATCGTTAATTTACTAATAATAATAGTGAAAACCCTCTTTTTTTGTCTCAAAGTAGGGGCAATTTTAGCATGCATGAAGATGACAATTTTGAGGAAAATGGTAAAATTGATGATTAAATGGAAATAAAAGCTCAAGTTATGATTTTATAAGATATAGGGGAACTAATAAAAGCTAAAAAAACTTACTATAATCTTTGTAAGCAAACAATATGCTGTAACCAAGAAGGGTTATAGTCATGCATGAAGGAAACCCTTAAGTCTAGAAGCCAAATTGAGGGTCATGTGAATTTTTAACATTATACATGATTTCCACTTTACTAATTCATGATTTTATTTGTATTTCATATATTTTGAAGCCATAAAAAAATATATTAACTCCATCAGTCTAGCTACAAACTCTTAAAGCAAAATTATAGACTCCATCAGTATAAACCTTATTTTAGGACGCAATGGTGAAAATGAGCCCAAAAGTGCATGTAGATGGATGAATTTTACCATTAGTACTGAAGAAATTTTATTTCCAAATCCATGAGGATCAGAGATATGGTATTATAATGTATATACCTATATGGAATAGGGGAAAATAGGACTTATTTTGACCATTTTTATGTTTTATAGGCATGGTGAACGTCCAAGAGACCAAATAAATTTTAGAGGAGACAATAAGACTTGTTATAAGTCACCATGGTCATTATATTAGGTATCTCAACTCTTAAGTGTGCCTACTAGCTCTCTCATTTTATCCACCCTAGTGAGCTAGCTAGGGAAGACTTAGAGAAAATGGTGAATCTTCATTTGGAAAGCCTTTTAAGTATTATTTATTATTATTTATGCCATAAAAACTTTGGACACATTCTGTTCCTCTTATTTTATGGATAATATTACATGTTTGAAGAGATTTTAGGTGAAAAGTGTGAGAGGTAAAGTGAGAAGATTTATTTTGGGACTTTTAATTATGATCATGCATGTCCAAAATGATAGGGAGGGTCAAGAGCCTCTCCAATTCATGTTATTACTTCTTAGTAAACCATAATAATTATATCCATCATCAAACTTGATTAGTTATTGAGTTAGGGCAGTTTTGGAAGGCCAATCATGAGGGAAAATTTTCTATACATAGAAAGGGAGTTTCTTGACCACTTTATAGGTCTTAGATGATTAGAGAAGACATTTCTAAATCCTAACATGACATGACACATGAATTTATAATTTATCTTCACATTAACACATGTTCAAGTGACCTTTGGACTCCCCTTTTATATCTCTTCCCATTTATTTTATAAATTGAGCCTTCTTGGCTATTGTATGCACCTCTCCACATAGGTATGGTGAATCCCTACCAAATTTTTTCCTTGAATAAATTAATAAATTTTTTTTACCTCATTAAAATATTTCACTAAGTGTACATGATGGTTTTTATTCTTGTGCAAGTGTAAGTTTCATTTACCTTCACATGTTACTCTCCCTAGTACCTTATGTGTTTGTGATCTCTCTATCTTGTAGATCAACAAGAAGTGTTAAAGTGGATTGTATTTGTAGTGAGTAGGATAATAAATAGATTTTTTTATAATTCTTTTTTTCTAGTTTCTCCTATCTTATGCTATCTCTAAAACCCCATGTTGAAGCATTGATGTGACAGGGAAGATTGACATTTGGATGAAGTGTATGTACAACTTGTCCTTAGTTCCAAGTGCATGATAATGGTATCATTAGAGAAAATATTTTGTTTTATAACATCTTAAATATTAGGTTTAATTTCATGTTATCCATATCCCTTTTCATCCCCAAATTGTTAATAGTAGGATATGAGCTTTAGTGATGCATCAAGGGGAGCTAGCCCCCAATATAGATATCAACCTCCTAATGGGGATACCCACAAACCTTAGGTGGTTCCATTATCTCAATTTAACAAGGATAATCTTGTCCCATATACTAATTGGGTTCAATTTAAAATTACAATAGTTTTTTGCATGCCTAGTGGGACTCTTGTTCTAAGAGATTAAGAGATTGCTAGTGTTGTCTCTCAATAACTAGCCTTTGTAGGAATATATGCAAACATAAATGGAAAATCCAAAGACATATTAGTTGGTTAAGAATCCCAAGTGATCTTAAGAAATTTTTAATGTGTTTCTTCATTTTATTACTTTAAATGAAGTTTCATGGCTGCCTATGGTTATGATTTTTGCCCTCTACAAGTAGTTGAGACATATCCATCTTTTCCCATCCCATACCAATATGAATAATTCCTCAGTTGGTCCCAATATGAAAATTTTAATCCCTATCATGAGTTTTATCAATATTATAACCAGCTTTCTTAGTGTTTTAATTCTCCTAGTCAACCTAATCCTTTCTCCAATCAAACCATTTCCACCTTTAAACAAGCACTTTTGGGGTATGAAAGGTATATTTTGGAGATTTATACTAAAATGGTATATGGTAAAAATATCCCTAATAATTACATTCATCATGTGATAAATTCATTAGATTTAGTAAATAAAGAGTGAGTACCTCTTGAGAGAGTCAATATGCATAGGCTTACAAGTGAGATAATTGATGTGAGTGGTTTAGTTTCTTCCTTAGAGGATAGGCTAGAAGTTAATGAAAAGAAGCCTCACCTATAATACTTTTCATAAAATCTCCCAAGTTATATATAATCCATACATAACCCCTACTCATGAGCTAAATTAAGCCTATCAAAGTCACCCTTTTTCCAATCATGTCGAGGAGATAATTGAGAAGAGAAACCTTGTGTTTGAAGACAATCTTGATAGGTATATTGAGTTGGAAATTTTTAATATGTAATAGCACATATTTGAATAAAATTAAGTAGATTACAAACCCTCATTACCTTTTCACATTTCACTCCCACCACCCAAAGAAGAGACCTCTAGTCCTAGCATCATGAGTTGGAGTAAGGTAGTTGAGTCATGGGGGAAGAAAGAAGAAAAGGGTGTTGTCAAAGAATGTGAAGTTTAAGATAAGTCTAATTATATAAAAAAAAATCTCCTAAATTTCCTCAATAAGAGTGTTCCAATATTAATATCATGAGTTGGAGTGAAATAGTGGAACCATGAGGCAAGAGAGAAGAGAAGAGAATCGTTCAAGGGTGTGAAGAGGAAAATGAAGCTAGTCCTTCTCAAGTCCTTTCCACCCTTCCTCAAGAATATTCTTGTACTCCATGGAAACCCTCATGTACTCCCCATATTCATGATAATTCATATGAGCTTCAAGAGATAATCTTACACGAGACTCTAGCTAGACAAATTGAAGACTTAGAGGTAAGGATGAAGTTTCTCAATCAAGGTGAGATGGAAGGTTTAGACCCAAAATAAGATCTTATGCCTAAACACACCACATATACCTTTCATAAAGATATTTATCAAGATAATTTTGATGTTAATGAAATTTTGGTTAAGTGGAAAGAAGAGAATCATGTGATTTTGGCCCAAGGTCTACCTCCTCTTTCTCATGAGCTTTCAAAAGAACCCCTTAGATTTCATTCCCAATTTGATTTTGAGAGTCCTTGTGTTGAATCTCTTTGCTTGGTTGATGAAGAATGTTTTCCTTGTGTTGATCAACCTATCTTGAGAGACGAAAGTGAAGAATAATATGCTCAATTCAAACTAATCAAGAAGACTTCATGAGTGTTTCTAAGGAGGAGATCACCATAGGCACTCTCCTTGGTGAACAAAAGGATAATTCACAAGATTTTAAATAATGATGTTTCCATTTTTTAAAATAAGAAGAAATGATCATTAATTCCTTCCTCAATTTGTAGGAAACCATAGATGAACATGGAAAAGTTAATAATAAATATTTAGATGGCTTTTTTGAGGTCATTAGAGTAGGCTATTCCTCTTTAAGGAGGCTATCAGTTGGTCAAAGATGAAGAAGGTAGCATTACGACTCAAGTAAGTATGAAAAGGAGAAAAAAGATTTAAAAATTATTATTTAAAGAGGTTTGTGAATTTGATAATGATATATTTTAAGTCATAAAGAGGGTATATCATGATCCCTTTATAAGGAAGTCATCAACTCTTGAAGGATGAAGAAAGATCATATTGGCCTAAAGATTCTATGAAACATGAAATCAAACATTTTAAAATCATACCTATAAATATTATTGAAGTTTATAATGATAAATTTAATGGATAACAACATGAAACAAGTGATCATGTACAATAATATTTTAATTCATTGGTCAGATTATTTAGAGTTGCTTGGTTCTTAATGAACATCATGCCAATGAAGTTGGCAGACTTTGTGGGAGGCATAGAGGTAGAAATGATAAGAGAAAAAAGGATTCTTGACTCATCCAATCCTTCATGACATGAATTAAGAGGAATATAAATCTTCCCTTTTGATCTAGGGGGAGGTATGTCTATGTTTAGTTGTATATAGTAGTTGCCCTTTGTTTCTCCGAAGTGCCTTGAGCACATATGTGTCTTGTGTCCTTTTACTTCATGTGGGTGTGGTAGTCAATAGTTATCTTGATAAATAATCAAGGTATCATATTTGTCTCAATTCTTTTATGACTCCATAAGCCCAATAGTTTGATAAATCTACTGGTCTAATTAGTAAAGTAGACATACTACCCCTATGAGTCACCAATTTGTTGACCAATTTTGACTTTTAAGTTAAAATAGGGCACCCGTAGTAAAAAAATTAGTTTTAGGAATATAAGGGGGTATAATATGTTATC
This sequence comes from Torreya grandis, assembly GCA_037957365.1. Classification (NCBI taxonomy): domain Eukaryota; kingdom Viridiplantae; phylum Streptophyta; class Pinopsida; order Cupressales; family Taxaceae; genus Torreya; species Torreya grandis. Next base: position 745,153 of record JARHVA010001708.1, on the reverse strand, counting down.
ATAATATATTTAATAGGTTAATTAGTGTCAATTGATATTGTAATAGCTTTGACTAAGTGTTTTCTACGTCTATTTATCATTTTAAGTCATTTTGAGGGGTCTAAATGGTGCATTTAATATTTTGTATAGGTTTATTTGGATTTTTACAAGTTAAAAATTATTATTTAATGTACCATGTGTCCTTATAATTCTTAATAAGCTAACATAACTAAATAAATGGTAGGTTGTTTAAAAGAGGTTTATTTTCTTAGCTGAAGAGAGAGAGAAAATGACACTTTTACATCTCCTTAGGAAGTGTGACACTTGGATTATGTGGTTTTGTGACTCTTAACCTCCCCATAAGTCATTTTGACATTTGGATTTAAAATATTGAATAGAAAATTTCATCTGCAACTCATTTCTCTTCATTTTCACTTGGTAAGCTAAGGAAGTGTAACTTCAAGCACTTGGTATGGACCATACAGATGAAGTCAGGAAGAATGATTCTATATGTGGATAGTAATATTATTTAACTTCACATAAGTAAGAATAACTCTTATATTGGTGGATCCTCCATGAAAAATCAATTACACTCTAGGTAAATATTTATGAAATTGCATCCAAGAGAGGTATAAGTTTGCATATGTTTCTTGATTTTAGGAATCAATGGAGTTATGTGAGTTTGATTAGGTTTTTTTAGGTTATAATAATAACCTATTAATGGTTTTATCATATTATAATACTAATTTTAATATCTTTTGGGGATACTTTAAAATGGTTCTTGTTTCTCAAGTTGACAGCCATGGATGAGTAACCTATGTTCTTGAACATGGAAGTAGATTCATGAAGATGTTTATTGTGTTTGAACTCATGTTAAATATTTATTTCATTGAATTAAATTGTGATAGGCTGGATTAAACACCATTTCAAATCCAAATTTCTGACCTAATCTCTGGTTCACTGCCTTACCACTTACAGTCAGCTTCTACAAGAGCTTTATGAAGTTGTACGGAGTTGTGAAAGAGTGAAGGACATGATTGAGTTCATGTTTGAGGTTATATCATATAAAATGGGTCATTATTTTCATTCCATGAATCTAAAAATTCCATGAAAGTTAAATTTTTCACTTCAAAGGGTGATCAGACCATATTGGGTTCTCAGTCCCAAAATGGACCAAGCAGAAACTAGAGGCTTTTTGAGATAATATATGTCATGAAAAAAGGATATTACAACATATTTGATTATTTAATCATGTATCCATATCTACCTAAAACAAATATGTCAATTTTAAGAAGTAAAGGATATGTGGATGATGAATTTTAAAGGTCTCAAAGTTACCAAAAAACCCATCGAAAAGGGGTAGTGATATCTATAGGGCATTGATTACAAAGTGGTTTTACATTTCAATTTTAAAATCCTAAACTATGAAAATAATTTATAACCATTAAGACTAGTTTAAATGGAATTTTTTATCTAATATTAAAAATATAAGGTAGATCTTGATGTTTTGAGACCTCGTAAGCAACTCCTGGTCCATACACATGCCTGAGAGGGAACATCTACAACTAACATATTAGACAATGATCTAGTTTGACTTATACATGATATTTTTTATATTAAAATGTGAAAGTGTTAGTTAAAATCAGGTGATGTGAGTATAAATTAAATTTTAGGGGACCCTACCACACCTTGAACAAGTTTATAATGGACTTAAACAATATATAACTGAGGTAAATGGTGAGTTGAAGGAAAGGTTTTCCTTATAGAAAATATCAAGAGTTTGGTTGGGTTGGTTTAAATTAAGGAAAAGTGACTTAAATTAACTCAATTTTAATCCTATATATAACATAAAAAAGGCCTAATGCTCACCAAAATGCACTAAATAGGGGCAGAACCATGATTGTCAAAGTCAGGCAAGGTATTTTTGTTAAGAGACTAGGAATGGAAGTAATGTTAGTTTAAAGTATTATAAGGTGAATTAAAATAAAATTAATGTTTTATGGCCTAATAAAAATTAATATTAGGTATAAAAACATTAAACAAATTTTTAACTTAGACCTATAACTAGGACTTTAGGAGTGTCTCAGTCCTCAATAGGTAGGTGTCTCAGTCTTGGGAATGGAAGATAAACTTGATGCAAAGGAGTGAGGTTGAGCCTAGAAATCATAAAATTATGGATGGAAAATTGAATTATATTTTAAACATAAATAAGGTTAATATTTTTTCCTTTAATACTAAAACCAAGACCATGTAACCTACAGCTAGGCCTAGAGCAATAATTCCCATTTATAGGCAATCATAAGCCTAGTCCATGTTTCCAAAAGCATGGAAGGTGTTTAAGGGGAAAATAATAATATAATTTTTTTTAATAGGTTTTTTAAATCATGGAGGATACCTATATGTACTTAAAAAACTAAAATCAACCCATAAAATATCTAAACCAAACCTATACCTTGCTCACCCTCAAACTCTGCCTATTCAAAAGTCTACCTAACAAACTTGAGGAGTTGGAGTTTCAAGTGTAGGATTTAAGAGATAAGTATTGTTATAAATAATACCTAGGGTTTTAAAAATGTGATTAAATCATTAAAATTCAAATAATAATAGTGAAAACCCTCTCTAGTTTGTCTCAGAGCATGGGCAGTTTTAATATGCATGAAGATGACAATTTTGAGGAAAATGGTAAAATTGATGATCAAAGGGAAAGAAAAGCTCAGTTTATGATTTTATAATATGGAGAGGACCTAAAAAAAGATAAAACACATTTATATAATATTTTAAAGTAAATATGATGCTCTAATCAAGAAGGGTTACAGTCATGCATGAAGGAAACCCTCAAGTCTAGAAGCCAAATTGAGGGTTATGTGCATTTTAACGTTATCTATGATTTAAACTTGACTATTTAATGTTTTTAGGTGTATATTAGAGATTTTTAAGCCATAAAAAAATTTATGGACTCCATGAGTCTAGCTATAGACTCCTACAACAAAACTATAGAATCCATTAGTATAAACCCTATTTTAGGACTTGATGGTTGAATTTAACCATTATTTATGAATAGAAGTTATTTAAAACTCCATGAGGATCAGAGCCATTGGATTATATTGTATGAACCTATATGAAATAGGTCAAAATAAGGCTTATTTTGACCATTTTTTATTGTACGGGCATGGTGAACTTACAAGAGACCAAATCACTTTGGAGGAGAGATTAGAAATTGTTATAAGTCCTCATGGTAATTAGATCAAGTATCTCCACTCCTAAGTGTGCCTACCAACTCTCTCATTTTATCCAACTCATTGAGTGAAAGGGAATACTTAGAGAAAAGGGTGAATATTCATTTGCAAATCATTTATGTATTATTTATTATAACTAATGCCATACACACTTTGGACACATGCCATTCCTCTTCTTTTATGGATAAGATTGTAGTTTTGAAGAGATTTTAAGTGCCAAGTGAGAGAGGTAAATGGAAATAGTTATTTTGTGACTACCAAGTATGATCATGCATGGCCAAAATGATAGGGAGGTTCGAGAGCCTCTAAAATGAATGTGGGGACTTATTAGTAACCCCTACTACTCAGATATATCATCAAACTTGATCACTTGTTGAGTTAGGGTAGTTTTAGAAGGATAATCATGAGGGGCAGTTTCCTATGCATATAAAAAGAGTTTATTGAACACTTTATATGTCTTGAATGATTGGAAATGACATTTTTACTTCTTGACATGACATGTCTCACCCCATACCTCTCTCTCATGCATTTTTAACTAATATTCACATTGTTGACACATGTTCAAGTGACCCTCATACTTCCCTTATCTATCTCTTCCCATTTATTATATAAATTTATCCTTCTTGGTTATTGTATGCATCTCTCTACATGAATATGTTAAATACCTACTCAATTTTTGTCTTGAATTAATAAATAAATTTTTTTTACTTTATTAGAATGCTTCACTAAATGTACATAAAAGTTTTTGGTCTTGTGCAAGTGTAAGTTTTGTTTACCTTCACATGTAACTCTCCTTATTACCTTGTGTTTTTGTGATCTCTCTCTTATAGATAACCAAGAAGTGTCAAAGTGGATTGTAGGTGTAGTGAGTATGCTACTCAATAGAGTGTCTTATAATGCTTATTGTCTAGTTCCTCCTATTCTATGTTATCTTTAAGACCCCATGTTGAAGCAATGATGTGATAGGGAAGATTGACATTTGGAAAAAGTGTAGGTGCAACTTTTCCTTAGTTCCAAGTGCATGATAAGGGTATGATTAGAGAAAATATTTTAGTGTATCACCTCCTATATACTAGGTTTACTTTCATTTTATCCCTATCCCCTTCCATCTCTAAAGTGTTAATAGTGGGATATGAGCTTTAGTGATGCATCAAGGGGAGTTATCCCCTAATATATAGATCCACCTCCTAATATGGATACCCATAACCCTGAGGTGCTTCCATTATTTCACTTGAAAAAGGAAAATCTTGTCCCATCTCCTATTTATGTGGATGTTTAAGAGAAAATAGTACTATAAAAATAAAAATATATATTCTGATAATAAAATGAATGCATGAAAGAAAACTTACAAAGGTTATATTTGCATCAATTTTACCATAATGTATACAAGGTAAAATATAACTAGCCTAAAAATCAATCCTAACATAGAGAAGACAAATCACACTTACAATTCCAATTGTTGGTACATTTATATAATCAGGTTCATGACCAAGATAGATCTATTAGACCTAACCAAGGGGTCTCTTACCATAATAATATCACTAGAGAGTGTTAAAATCCTCTAGTCAAGCAACACCATGTGATAACCCTAGCTAGGTCCTAAGTTTTATTATATTCAAAAAGTAAATACAAAGTAAATTAAAATATAATCTAGTGCTCACCAAAGCTTGTTTCACAAAATGGGGGTAATAAGCATGAAAGTAAACATGCATACAAGAATTATAATTAACATATGTATAGATATAACCCTAATGCATGGATATATAAATACATTTAAAATATATTATTTATAATACTTATATCTAATAAAATAGAGGATTAAAGTTAGATATACTTACCTTAAAGATGAACCCATAGAGATTCAATCTCTCCCTTATCCAAATGTGTTTTTAAAGAGGTGGTTGTTTTATGTAAGGATCACTACTATATGTGAAATAATCCATGACTTTTCCATAAGACAAGATTCTTCTCTAAGTATAAATGCTAATAAATAACTCCTAAATTATAATTGTGGAAGAGTAGATTTTAAACAAGAAGAAATGAATAATTAACTTTTTATCTCTTTAAGAAATGGAAAAAATGATGTGTATATATAGATGAATCTAACCCTAAACCTTTATAAAAATTTCATCGATAATTTCAACCCAATTCAGCCCTACATCTTTAATTGATAAAATTAAGTTAGGTCCTAGTCTAGGTCTATTGAGGTTGACATATACCCATAATGTGATAATATAATCTATGTACAGGATCATCCTAGGTCAATATTTTTTTAATAAATATCAAAGAGGGGTTTTGGTTTAGGTAAGGGCTGATTGAGGTAGTGAATTTCTTGGATGAGTGTGTAAAGGAGGTGTTAAAGCTTAGGGAAGTTTATAGGATAAGGTTTATGTTGATTTAAAGAGGTGGTATAGGGGAGAATGATCTTGTAAAGAACCAATGGTCTACCCACCCCTTCCCTAGTTTACCCTTTAAGGAATGGACTTAGAGAGATTGAGACCCAATGGGTTCTTGCAAGAAAGAAAGCATCAGTAGTCAACTCTAATTTGCTGACCTTTACCGAATACTATGTTGATCCTATCATCTCTATACCTATTGGATGATATTGTTCTATGTTTGGCCTACTCTATCCCTATTCTTCCTTATTATTTTCTAATTTTATATTATACATTCAATCGTCATGTAATCCCATATCAAAATATTTTTGGACAACTTGAATCCATTTATATGTTATATTGAATGTTATTTAATTCCTACCTTTGCTACCCAAGATTATATTCACTCTTAGAGAACCTTTTCTCATCCCTCACCTTTTGAATAAAATATGTTTTAAATAACCCAGAAAGATGAGATTGATGGATCAAATCCATTAAATACTTACAGAGATAATTCTCACTTTAAGGTACCCTACTATACTATGTGGTAAATTGATACAAGACTAAAAAATAATCCCAAAGGAAACCTTATCAATACCAACAACCCACCTCATAAAAATACACCACCTATGAACCCTCACCCTAATACTAATTTTTGGAATACCCTTCCTACCAATCCTAATAATCTTCCTCCCAATACTAAGCCACCAATTAATACAACTTAAAATTTTGCACAAATAGTGAAACAAATAAACATCATGTAAACATATAATACCTATCAAATGATGTAAGTAATACATAATTTGATATACATGGATACTCATACTCCTATCCTTCATCCCCAAAATAACCAAAATTTCATCCCTCTACTTCTTAAATTTTCCATGGTAAATATCATCTGCTAGCCTATTATGTATAACAAGATACCTCAACACATTCAAAATTAATATTTAGCCATGTTCATGTATATATTGATATTGGTAATATATCTCCAAATATTAAATATGGTGAGACTAAATACCATGTATATTTTATCAAATCATTCAAGAATATTTATAAAGAGTGGATCTAAAACAATACCTTCACCACTACCAAAATTTTAGTTCAAAACTTCATAAGTGACATATTAAAATGGTATAACCAAATTCCCCAATATTACATATAAAAACTTGAAGATTTAGTTAATCCTCTAGTAAAGGAATTTCAACACAATGATCTTACAAAAATTTGTCTTAGTCATTTCATCAATGCTAAGAAATCCCTATCACATCTTTATTTTTATCGAAGCTAAAAAACATGTTAGATCCATGGATTATTATGGTTGTTATTTAATTAACTATCATTTGATTATGCTTTATGTCATATGATGATTATGGTAAAATTATTTGTTTCTTAATTTATATGATTGGGTTGCTATAATAAAGCTAGACATTTTACTCTATACATTATGATCATGTTTGTTAATTATAAAACATTATTTTATGGATATAATTATGTTTTATGATAACTGCCTTCATTGCTTTTAGGTGAATGTAGGACATATCCTATTGGAATCACAACCAATGATATGGGGTGAATCGGTTTAAAAACCTTTCACTCAATTCCATACATCATTCCTTACCCATTCAAACTAACATATAGATATATCTAAGCATAGAGAAGCAATCACATAAGCTTGAATCAAAAAGACAAGATATAAAAACCATAAATATTGGGAAAACCATCTTGGGGGATAAAAAGCATTATCACACAACTTATAATACTATCTTATAATTAATGAAATAACATTTAGTGAGGCACAAACCCCACAAAGAGAACTAACCCAACTAGTCCTTTATCAAGCTCCAACTTTAAATGAGGATCCAACCCCCTAAGTGACTTGAAACCAACCCAACCACTTCAAGGACACTTCTACTAGCTCCAAACTATAACACAACTCCAAATCCTTTCTTAACTAAGCACCAACCCAACATATGGAAGCTTAATAACCTCAATACACATTGTTTCTCTCTTAACTAGTGGTGATCTCTTCTTCATCTTGTTGGGGTCAACATACTCTCATTTATAAAAGAATGGGGACCCTTGTTTTAAATTTGGAAATTTTGTGTTAATAAATGAAAAATTAAATGATCAAAGTACCACTAGCATAATTGTACATAGTCTTTATTTGAAGATCATTCACACTTGATTTGGTGGGCATATTTGTTCATAATTATTATTTAATCTTGCCTAAAGTTTCTAAAATTGAATCTTCATGTTTTAGGTTACAACTTCAATGGAGTCCATTTGGAAGGGGTAATGCCTAAGTTTCATGATTTTTATATCAATTTTTCCTTTTAATAACCTTTGTTTTATTTAAAATCAAAATAAAATCATATTGAAACCCTCATTCAAATTAACCTAGCTTGGGTCCCTTTGAATCAAATTCAAAATTGATGAGAACAATTTATGTGATAATAATTTATCATGCCATGGAGTTAGTTTAATTTTTATCATAAGGTTTCATCATGTTTATTAACATGACCAAACCTTAGTCTAAATTTTTTATGTTTGGTCTCTTTATTCTATTGAGCCCCTTGGTCTCTTTTATTTACACATTTTCTAACTAAACAAAGGGTCTATTTTAATATAGACTTAGCCTAAAAGCCTAACCCTAAAGTCTGTTGTATTTATTAATACAACAAAACTTAGGCTAAAACTATATGTCATGTCTTTTATTATTCATGAGGTCCCATTTATTATGTCTCAAAATTTAGCTTAAATATTTTAACCTAAGGTTTTATCATGTTTATTGACATGAAATAGAACCATAGTCAAAAACATTATGCGAAGTTATTTTTTTTATTAATCACTAACTTAAATATCATTTTTATTTTCAAGATTAATGGTCTATAATTGATCCATGTAAATTATCCAATGGTACAAGATTAAAGTTGAAAATTTGAAGCCCCAGCCTTAAGATAAAGTTCAATCATATTCCAAAGATCATCAGTATGTGTCTGGTTAAGAAGGATTAATCTATCAATGCATATCAAGTAAAACTTCAATAGATTCCAAGGATAAGAGAGAAAGTGACCAGTGTCATAATCTTAGCCAAAGAACACTTGGAAAATAATGACATTCAACCTTGCAGAACAAGATCGAATGGAACATGTTTTCTTAGATGACAATGATCAGATAGTGCATAGAAATTTTTGAAAAGTCAAAATCCATGGGGATGAATGTGGTGATGGAACATGGAATAGTTTCAAGCCAAAAATTAAATCTTGAACATCTTTCAAATATTGATGATATGTAGATAAGCATACACATTCTGATCAATGGTCCACATAGTAAGAGTTATAATTAGATAGATCAAGATCAATGGAGTGAGATTGATTTGTGAAATAAAGATCAATGGTGTGAGATCAACATTGACACTTAAAAAAATATCAAATCAAATGTGGAAGTGACAAGTGTCATAAATATAGGTAAGATAGCAAGTATCCAATAGAATTTGAGTTCTCAGATCGAGATTGATGGTATGTGTTGATTCATACAAGGATGATCTAAAAAATTGAGATCAAGGTAGAAATTTCCAAAGGTAAAACTTAATTTTTAAATATTTATAATAAAAATTACATGAAAATGTCATAGGTATGATACATCAAAGACATGTAGGTATAATATGCCAAGTTGAAGATTTTATAGACCTAGGAAATGCAAGGGTATAAGTACATAGTCCAGTTGAGATCTAAGTCATGCATATCATGCAAGTTCAAATAGATACCACCATTAAAGCACTATAAAAAATTTTAGGAAAGACATGACAAGTATATAAAACTTTATTTGACCATGTTCTCATTATAATCAAACCAAGGAAGTTGAATTATCACTTATGTAAAGATACTTTGATCTAGAATTGAATTGTATACCACTAGTAAGCAATTTTAAAAAGCCCATATCCTTGACAAGTCAATAAATTATTTTAATAGAATATGTGGATCTATATCTAAATTTAGATATAAAAGAGAGGGTTTTTAAAGACACATAATTTGATATCATATCTCGAAATATAGGGGACAATAATCGGTTGAGATTTTTTTGGACCATTGAAAACCAACAATGAATCACTAGAGGATAACATGTCTATAAGGAGGATCTAATACAATCATCAAGGGTATCTTGCAACAATACAAAATTTAGAAGAGACTTTCATCTTATCAATCCAAGAAGATATATTCAATCTATATTAGGATACCATGATTGACTTGTTCAATTCTAGTTAGTCAAAACTAAATAGGAGGTAATAATTAAGCAAAATTCCATGGCTATAGACCAAGTTGGCCAATGATAGGCTTCAAGATATCAAGTGAAAGACTTGATCAAATCCTTGACTAAAAATCAAGTCCTTAAGTTCAATATAGTCATCCTAACCCATTTAAATATGTCTATGGCTATATTTGTAGACAAATCAAAGCCTTGAACAGTTGGTCCAAAAAGATGGAGGACATTTCTAAGGACCTCAAACAAAAGGAGGATAAAATTTTATACATGTTGGATAAATTAATCAAGTAACCCACCTCACTTAGTCCTTTGAACCTTATCATTGATGATGAGTTCAATCATGAAATTTCTCAATTTATGTAGGAGGTGAGGAACCAAGGTCAAGGGAAGATAGGGACTGATAATTAGAAGATCATGGACCTACTATTGACATCTAAGGATAAGTTAAGAGATCCTAGGAGCATAAAATATTATTTGAAGAGTCAATAAAGATCTCAATAACCTGGGAGATCAAGAAAAGAGTTGTTCATGAGATGCATTATTGATCTCTAAAAAACATCATAAAATAAAGATCCTATAAGGAAGACAAAAGGCTGTAGTAGTGCTAGGGTCCCCAAAGTTAGTTATAATTAGAATATTATTTTGTAACTAGCATTATATATCTTTTATAAATGGAATATTATGTTTGTAAAGGCATGTACATCTTGTAAATTACATTGCCTATAGGTCATTATCTTAGAAAAGGTCATTTTTTGTAGAACATAACAACAAGGACAACTATCCTAAACATATTTATACATGTAATTTGTCATTACTGACTGGCATACATCATGAATTATCTATATAAATGGGTATTTTTAATTATAAAAGGGAGGGAGTTCTTATATCCAAAAACTATTTTTAAATTTTGAACAAATTAATATAATCAAGGAGTTCTATAAAGTTTGTCCATATTTTATTAAGTAAATTATTATCATAGTTTCTATCTCATTTGTTTGATCCCATATTCATTTTTGAATGGTTCTTATGAATTATGAATATGCATATTTTAATGTAGAGTTTATAATTTGTGAAAATTCTAGATTATTTTTAAGTTCTTAGGTTTACTCTGATTTATTTTCTCTTCTTTCATTTGGGCTAATGTTGTTTGCTAGCAGGGGTGAAATTCTTAAAGTATGTTCTTATTTTCATCTTTTCACACATTTCTTAGAGGTCTACCTAATGTGTGGTAGGATTTGAGCTTATGCTACTTAATTTTTCACATTGGTTAAATGCATGCTAAAATGAAATTGGAACTTTGTCATAATGTTTGAAGTGAAGATCAACAACACTTATCTTTTCTACCCTACCCTTCCTTTTCATCCTTTTTTATCAATTCACCTTAGATAAATTTCATTGTGAATATAATATTCATCTTAGTTTAGATTTAGACTTATTTTTTAGAATAATTTACTTTAAATAACATAGATTATATTTAAAATCAAATATTAACTATTAATACATAATGGATCCTAACTACTAACAGATATAAACTTGTGAAAAACTCAACCTATTCTGCCTCTATTCCACCAAAGATAATAGGATTATCATAACCATAAACTCATATAATGGATTGTTTAAATCCAAAAATGAGAAGTGTTTCTTCAATACTATTTAAACCTATTGATACATTTAGGTGCATCAACATGGAGAAAAATTGGTGCTATAAGGAGAATGAGTTAAATATTTGAAAATTTGAAACATCTTTCCTAATTCTACTAAATTTATTTAAATATTGATGTATTCCTTACATATTTGTGTTTTTTTATCATATTTTTGTAAATATAATTGATCTGATTGGATTTAGACCAATATTTGTGCTTATTTATACAAAGATAGGTGTTCTTTAATGTTTTATGCTTAATTATGGTAAAGATAGTTTAATATATACAAATCCAATGGATTTGAGGTTAGTAATAACTATTTTTTTCAAATATTGATTGGATCTCTACAAATTTGAATTTGTTTGAGCTTTAAATGCATAAATATCATTCATATTGATGTGTTTGGACACATCATTGAGCTAATTTAGTTAAATATTGATGTCCTTTACCATTCATTATACATATGTGTATAAATTTACTTAATGTGCAAGTATGATGATCATTATTTGTAAATATAAGGCTTACACATTATATTTCAAATAGGGTTCAAAGCTCTCAAGTTGGAATTGCCAAGGATAAGGACCATGCCACATTCAGAGACAAGGGTTCCCCTTCTTTCGTTATAAGTCCAAAGGAGAGCTAGGAAAGATAGAGGTAAGAATATATTTTCAAATTCTCAACTAATTTCACTAATTTAGGGTTTTCTTGTGTTAAATACCTATCAAGGTATTACTTGGATAGGTGGTTCTTCAATCAATGTGCCAGGTGTGGTACATGACCTTCCTCATAATCCTAAAAAGTATTTACCTAATTTTAGTCCCAATGGTGTTGTAACTATTGAAAAACACATTAAAAGTTTCAAATCCACTCTAATATTTCTAAATGTAGTTCATGAATATGTGGAATATAGACTATTCCCATTTACTTTCAAATATGCTACATATGAATGGTTCCTTAACCTTCCTAAAAACTACATAGCTAGGATGCTAAATGTATTTCATGAAGATGTAGCATGTAGATTATTCCCATTTACATTCAAAGATACTACATATGAATTGTTCCTTAACCTTACTAAAAACTACATAGCTAGATTAATTTTAATAATCACTTTATTGAACAGATTATGAAAATCATCAGTTCATGTGTCTTGTACCAATAGTTTACCATAGTCAAAATAGACTCAAAGAGCCCATAAGACCATTTAATGTTAGATTCTAGAAAATGTTTATTATAACCATATATCCTTATATATGTGATGAGGATTTATCCTTAGATATTTATAAGGATGCCTTGGATCCCATGACTTTTATGTTTTTCAAAAGATCTGCTCAGGTCATCAATACATTAGCCTTAGCTTATGTTGAAGCTATGATAATTAATGACCATATGCAACCTTAAGGACTATATTAATTGGTAAGCCATAAATTTTTAATATAGTATAATAGATTGGTAAAAAATTTTAATGTGAAAAAATTAATATAGTATAATAGATTGGTAAGCCATAAATTTTTTCACATGCTAATTTTACTATACATAAAATTAAGGTAGATGTTCCACCTTTCCTACTTACAGTTAGGATCTTTGGTAAGAATTTGCATATTTTTTTGTTAAACTCTAGTGCATCTATAAACATTATTCCTAAAGGTATTTTTGAGAAATTAGGTTTGAATCCCATTAAACTTAATAGATTTGTAATTCAATTAGATAAATCAAGAGTCATAAATTTTGGTAAATTATGAAATGTTCACATGTAAATTGATTCTAAACCAAGGATCCAACATTTCATTGATATATAAGTGGTGTATTTTTATTGATGCTTATGAAATGCTGATAATTAGGGACTAGAGTAGATCTTTGAATGGTTATATGTAAATAAATGATTCACACATATAGTTACCTTGGAAAGGAGTTCCAAATCAGATAAATATAGAAAGGGAACTTAAAATGAAGCATATGATCATCGAGTATAATGAAACCAATGAGAGGGTCAATATAGTTAACTTGGATTTAGGTGTTTACACTCTTAACACCACAAAGGTATGTAACTATAAAACTTGTCATGCTATAATTGGATTATGGAAGTTATATTTAGATGGTGCTAGATGTAAATCAGGGTCTGGACTAAAAGTGGTGTTAATCAATCCCATTGTGAAAGAATATAATTCCTCTTAAAAACTTTAGTTCTCATGCACCAATAATTTAGCTAAGTATGAATAACCTATTTTTGGATTACAATTTGAAATCAAACATGAGGCTAAAGAGCTATTAGTTTTTAGTGATTTTGAACTAGTAGTTAATCATGTTAGAAGTAGATATGAATGCAAGTTGTCTTATCTTAAGAAATATAAGTTTAGAGTGTGGAAATTAATTGAATGTTTTTATGCTTTCAAAATTATTTCAATCCCTAGGGAACAAAACAAGGTTGATGATGAACTTACTTTAACTACAACCAACCTTATGCCTTGCCAAGGTTCCAAGTTACAAAGCCTTACCATTGAATTAGTTCCATATCACTTAATGGTAGATATTGTCAACCATTTGTAAGTGTTAAATTATTATTAGTATATCATAGAATTCATGATGAGCTTAGGAGTATTTGAGGCTCACATCATTGATGAGATCAATGAAAATACCCTTGATGATGATAAAGTTAAAGGCAAGCTTGATGACAAGGTCATTTAGTTGAGTGACAATAATATCTCAAAAGGGATGATAACCTTAGAGATACTATTTTACATAGATAAATTGGCTAGGAATATTAAGGTTCCTAAATTAAATGGGAAAGTTTATAATGTTGTTGACCTAGGTTCCTAAGGTCAACCCCAACTAGTCAACATTGGTACAACCACCACTAGTGAGGAGTTAACGAGATCTAAATATATATTTACCAACTATAAATATGTTATAGCATGGTCATATGAGGACCTAAAGATCTTTGATCCCATGGTCATAACTTATACCATACCCCTACAACAAACCTATAAGCCTTTTAGGCAAAAACAAAGGCCAATCAACCCTATCCTTGAACCAATGATATACAAAGAGGTCATGAATTTACTAGATGATAAGATAGTATTTGTGATTAGACACTCCACTTGGGTAGTTAACCCAATACTATTCATGAAAAAAATTAGTGTAATCAGATTGTGCATTAATTTTACAATTCAGACTAGAGCATCTAAAAAGGATAATTACCCCTACATTTTTTTGACCAAGTAATCCAAATTGTTTCTGGTTCTACCATGATGTCTTTATTGATGTATTTTTATGGTATAATCAGGTGTTAGTGAATAGGGAAGAAAAAATGAAGACTTATTTTACTACCAAGTCAGGCACTTTTACCTATAAGAGAATGCCCTTTAAATTAATAAATGTAGGTGTAACCTTTTAAATAGCAATGGATCATGCATTCCAAGGCCTCATAGGTATGTTCATTATTATTTACATGGATGACCTATCTTTTCAAAGAATAAGTAAAATCACATCATGCACTTGTAATAAGTATTGGAAAGGTGTAGAAGGTATGGAATTATTCTGAACCTAAAGAAGAGCATATTTTGTGTAACTAAGGGAAAATTGTTGGGATATATTATAAATAAGGAGGGGATCTATATAAAACCAAATAGAGTAAATGTAATATCAAGGATAGAACCCCCTAATAATAGGAAGGAACTAAAATCTTTCTTTGATAAAATAAACATTTTAAGGAAGTTTATTTCTAGTTTTGTATAAATAGTGAGACCTTTGAATGACATGTTGAAGAAATATGTTAAGGTCACTAGGAATGAAGAGACTAGGAAGTCCTTCAAGGAAATCAAAGAAGTAATTGGACAAGCCCCTATGTTTATAAGTCTAAAATTTACTAAATAATTTTATCTTTACTCTTTTGCTTTTAACCAAATAATTATAGTTGTCCTAACTTAGAAGATAGATAGATGTGATCATCCCATTGCTCTCATGAGTACTAATTTTAAAAATTCTGAATTGAATTATTCTCTTATTGAAAAAAAATCATGTGATTTGGTCAATTCAATGAAGAAATTTAGGCATTACAACCCTAAAAATAAGGTACATGTAATACTACCAGACCCTACCACTAATATCATGTTTAGTCAATGAGAACTTGGAGAAAGGAGATGTAAGAGAATGCTTTTTATCCAAGATTATGATCTAGAGATGAAGACTACAAAGTTGGTAAGATGCCAAAGTTTAATTTATTTGATTGCTAATACTAATCCCAAACTAAGTGTTATGTATGTTGATCAACAAAGATTTTAATATAATGATTGGTATGATCTTATTGTTCATTTTATAATCCATGTCTATTGTCTTACAATGTTAAGTACAGATAAAAAGAGACATTAAAGGCTCAAAATAGGTCATTTTCTAATCAAGGATGGAGTGGTATACATGAATAAATTTGAAGGCATTTACCTAAGGTTTTTTTTAAGGAAGAGGAGGATGAGATCTTAAGCACATTCCATTAAAAATTAGGCTGTGGAAATCTATTTGGAATGACTACAACCCATAATATCCTTAGAGCTAGTTACTATGAGTCTATTATCTTCAAGGATGCTCACAAGCATGTGATAGAAGGCTAATCATGTCAAGTCTTCAACACTAAAGAGCCTAAAGTAGACATGCCACTAATGCAAATAATGATTGATAAACCCTTTGCCCAATGGGGAGTAGATTTTATGGGAGTCATTAACCCCAATTCCTTTGATGGTCACAAGTATGTTTTGACTAATACTAACTACTACACTAGATGGACTAAAGTAGTGGCAACTGAATAGCATAGGACCAAAGAGGTGAAATTGTTTTTAGAATAAAACATATGCATAAGGTTTGGGATACCTTTATCTCTAGTTTATGATAATGGATATACCTTTGTATCCATTGAGATGACTGAGTGGGCATATGATAAAAACATTTTCCTCATGTTATCATCAAACCATTACCCTCAAGGTAATGGTGTGTCATAATCAACAAATAAGAACTTGATTAAAGCCATAAATAAGTCTATAACTAATAGCCCAAGAACATGGCACATGTGGTTAGATAAAACAAGAGTTAAGCAAGCTCTTAATGCATCACTATTCTTACTAGTATATGGTCAAGAACCTATATTTCCCATCACACTCAAGCTACAAACATATAGGTTCATGTAAGAGTACATGGAGGAGGATAAATAATTTAGAAGTCCAAGATTATTGGACATCATCTAGATGGAAGATGCATGAAAGGAATATTTTGCCAAATTTAGTAGATACCTAACCATAGTCAAGAGGCAGTTTGATAAACATTCAATGATAAATGTGTTTAGATAAATACACTTGGTTCTTATCTAGAATAAATCCTCTAAACCAAAGGGAAAACATGGGAATTTCACACCTCTGTGGATTGGTCCATATCAAATTATTGAGACCCTATGAGATAACACCTTAAAACAAAAAGACTTACAAGGAGCAGAGTTTATATTACCAACCAATGGGTAGTACCTCAAGTACTATTTCTCTATTTTCCCACATAGAGTCTTCATGGAATGAACTATAGTACTAGTTATATTTAGCGTAGGTAGGGCTTAGTTTAGTTTCTTTCTTGTTCTTTCCTTCTTGTCCCTTCCTTGGACATAGTTTTTGTATATATTTATTTGCATGTTTTCTTTATGATTTGTTTCTTGCTTTGAATAAGTCCTTTTGGATATTCCTCAACTCAAAATACATTTATGTGCTCAAAGGGAACTCCACAACATTGGTTAATCATAGATTATTGAAATGTGGTCTCAATGTTATATTTTAGATAAACTAGCAAAGACTAATGGATAGGTTAATTGTTCCTTGAGATTTTAAGCTTTGTTTTGATCTAAGCATGATTCTAATAAGTATTGCACATGTAGGGTGAAATCTTGCATTATTGAGATATAGTCATGTTTCCACTTTAAAAACATTAATTGCTTGGGATAAAGTTTACAACCAAAGATGATTATATGAAGATGAAAAAAAATTGGCCAAATCCCAAAAACTAGCTAATTTTGTTCCCAACCTTTGTTATAAAGTCAAAATATCTAAAAAAAAGACAAAAAAATTAAGATATTATTTTAAATTCAAAAGGCTTTTTAGGTAGAGGTGATTCTGGTAATCTCCACTAGGGCTATGGATGTTTGGTAGGGAATGGATCAAGGCCTTGAGTGAAACCAAAAGTATCTATACCATGGCTATAGATGCTTGGATAGTAATATAACAATTCTTAATCCTTCCCTGAGATAAATAATGATTCTTAATGAGCATCCAAATATGTTGTAAGTCAATGTTAATAATTAAAGTCATGAATCTAGAAGTTATTCTCTAAATCCTATAGAAATTAGTAAGTGGAATCAAATCACACACACAACATGGATATATCTTGATTTTTAATCCTAATTTTTCATGTGAAATATTTTTTTAAACCATGAACTAATCTTAATAATGGTGCATAATCAAGTGGAATAAGTATCCTAGTTATTAGTCTAAACCATAGTCTCTAAATTCTAACACATTGTTATGTTTCCCCAGGAAGTCACCATTTTTTAGGTTAACATACCCCCATTTATAAATAAATGGGGATCCTTATTTTAAATTTGGTAAACTTGTGTCAAGAAATGAAGAATCACATGATCAGAGTACCATTAGCATTATTGCACATAGTCTTTATTTGAAGATCATTCACACCTAATTTGGTTGGCATATTTATTCATAATTATTATTTAATCTTTCCTAAAGTTACTAACATTAGATCTTCATGTTTTAGGTTATAGCTATAATGGAGTCCAGTTGGAATGAAAAATCTCTGAGTTTCATGATTTTTATATCAATTTAGCATTTTAATCACCTTTGGTCTATTTAAAATCAAACTAAAATCATCTTGAAACCCTCTTTCAAATTACCCTAGATCAGGTCCCTTTGAATCAAATTTAAATTTTTTGGGAACAATTTACATGGGAATAATTTATCATGCCATGGACTTAGTTTAATTTTTATCCTAAGGTTTAGTCATGTTTATTAACATGGCCAACGTTAGTCATATTTATTAAATGGACCATAATTGATCAGTGCAAATGATCTAATGATGCAAGATCAAAATTGAAAGTTCAGATTACCAACCCTAAGCTAATGTTTGAACATCTTCTAAAGATTAATGACATGCATTTGCTCAGGTAAGATTGATCTAATGGTGTGTATTGAGTTAAAACCTTAATAGATCCTTGGGATAAGTGAGAAAGTGACAAGTGCCATAATATAAAAAAATAACACTCAACATCTAATGATATTCAACCTTTCAGATCAAGATTTAATGGAGTGCATTTTCTTGGATGAAGATGATTGAATGGTGCATAGAAAATGTTGAAAAATTGAAATCCCTAAGGATGAGCATAGTGATGACACATGGCATAACTATGGACCAAAAATCAAATCTTGAGCATATTTCAAAGATATATGGTATGAAGATGAGTGTACACATTTCAATCAATGGTCCATGGAGTAAGAGGTATAATTAAATAAATCAAGATCAATGGAGCTTGATTAATCTGTATACTCAATATCAATGATGTGATATGAATGTTGACATTTGAATAAAGCTCAGAGTGAATGAAGAATTGAGAAGTGTCATAACCAAGGATAATATACCAAGAAACCAAAAGCATTTTAGTTCTTATATTGAGATTGAGGGTTTACATTGATCCGTATAAGGATGATCCAATATTATGAGACCAAGCTAGAAATTTCAAAAGGTAGTGGTCACTTCTATAAATATTGATGAGCAAAATTCCATGAAAATACCATAGTGATGCAACATCAGAGCCATGTATATATAATACTCCAAGTTAAAGATTTTATAGACCTAATAAATACAAAGTTATAAATATGCAATCTAGTTGAGATCTAATTCATGAAGCTTGCACAATTTTAAATAGTTGCTATGATTAAAGCACTATAAAAACCTTCAATAAAGCTATGACAAGTAAAAAATCCATTATTCAACATTATGTTCATTATAATCAAACTAAGGAAGCTAAATTATCACTTTCTAAAAGATACTTAGATCTAGAATTGAACTATAGACCATTGGTAAGCAATCTAAAGAATCCCACAACCTTGGCAGCCCAAGAAAGTGTTTTAAAAAAAAAAGTGGAGCTTTATCTGACCTTAGATATAGAAGAAAGGGTTTTCAAAGACACATAATTTGATGCCAAAACTCTAAATACAGGGGAAAATAATTGCTCAATCCTATTTTGGACCATTGAGAACAAGAAACCCATCACTAGAGAAGAACATTCTGAAAAGAGGCTCTACTACAATGATCAACGGTATTTTTCAATAAAACAAAATTTAGACTAGATTTCTATCTTGTCAATACAATAAGATAGGTTCAAGTTATATGAGGACACCATGATTGACTTATTCAATTCCAATTATTTAGAAATAAACATGAGGCAATAATTAAGCAAAATTCCATGGCTATAGCCCAAGATACCCAATGGCAAGCTTAAAATTAGTAAGTGAAAGACTTGATCAAAACCTTGACCAATAATCAAGTCCTTGAATTAAAGATAGTCAACCTATCCCATTTAAATATGGATATGGATATATTGGTAAACAAATAAAATTCCTAAGAAGTTGGTTGAAATAGATGAAGGACATTTTTAAGGACCTCAAATAATAAGGGGATAAAATTCTATATATGTTGGACAACTTAATAAAGTAACCCACCTCACTTAGTCCTTTGAACCTTATCACTAATGAGGAGTTCAAGCATGGAATGTCTCAATTCATGCAAGAGGTGAGGAACCAAGGTCAAAGGAACATAGGGGATAATAATTAGAATATAATGGACCTATTGTTGACATTTGAGGAGAAGATAGGAGATGATGGGAACATCAAATAGGCTTTAAAAAGAGCTAAGAAAGATCTCAGTAACCTTGGGGATCAATAAAAGAGTTGTTCATGAGACCCATTATTTATCTCTAAGAAACATCATAGAATAAAGATCCTATAAAGAATATAAAAGGATACAACAATACCAAGGTCCCGAAATTTAGTTGGATTTGGAATATTATTTTATAACTAGCATTATATATCTTTTCGAAATGGAATATTATTTTTGTAAAGGCATGTATAGCTTGTAAAGTTTATTGCCTATAGGTCAGTATATTATAAAGGTCATTTTTTATAGAATTTAACATAAAGTGAAACTACCATAGACACATGTACAAATGTAATTTTTCATTAATTACCAACATACCTCATGAATTATCTATATAAGGGGTTATTGCCAATTTTAAAAGGGAATGAGTTTCTAGAGCCAAAAATTATTTGTAACTTTTGAGAAAATTTATATAATCAAGGAGTTCTACAAATTTTTTCCATATTTTCTTGTATCAATTGCTATCATGGTTTATATCTCATTTGTTTATTCCCATCTTCAAGTTTTATTGGTTATTTTGAATTCTAAATGTGTATCTTTTAATGTAGAGTTGCTAATTTAGACTAATGGTAGATAAGTTGAATTTTCTTAGGTATACTTTGCTTTATTTGCTCTTCTTACATCTTGGCTAATTTTGTTTGCATGTATGTGTAAAATTATTAAATTATATCTTTTTATTATTTGAATATTTTCACACTTTCCTTAGATGTCTGCTTAATGTGTGGTAGGATTTGAGCATATGCTACTTCATGTTGCACATTAGTTAAATGTATGTTAAAATGAAATTATAAATTTGTCATAATGTTTGAATCAAAGATCAACAACACTTCTCTTTTCTTCCCTAACCTTCCTTTTGATCTTTTTTATCATTCACTTTAAATTAGTTTCATTGTGAATATTCATCTTAGTTTATCTTTAGTCTTATTTTTTAGCATAATTCATTTTAAATAACATATATCATCTTCAAAATCAAAGATTAACTATTAATACACAGTGGCTTCCAACCACCAACATATATAAATTTGTGAAACATTCAACCTATTATGACTCTCTTACACCAAGTATAACAATATTTTCATAACTAATAACACATACAATGGATTATTTGAATCTAAAAATGAGAAGTATTTCTGAAAAATTATTTGAACCCATTAATACATTTATGTGCATCAACATAGATCTCTCTCTCTCTCTCTCTCTCTCTCTCTCTCTCTCTCTCTCTCTCTCTCTCTCTCTCTCTCTCTCTCTCTCTCTCTCTCTCTCTCTCTCTCTCTCTCACATATATATATATATATATATATATATATATATATAAATTATAATATCTATAATACACATATAAAAATATTATCATAAAGCTACTAATGGTCTCTCACCTGATTTATCTCACTTCACCCTTCTACCCTTCTCAAACAGCCTCCTAGGCTTCCTTGCTGAACATGCCTCTGCTAGGCTCATTAGGTCAATTGACCTTTTCATAAACTTGAATAATATTTAATGGATTTTCATGAATAATCCTTTTAATATTATTAAATTTATATGTGACCTAAATTTCCTCCTCAAATGATATTTTCATTTTCTTCTATCAACTCTCCCCTAACTAGCTCAAATATGCCAATTAGGCCTTATTTTTATACCAAACATTTTATTTCACACATATTGGTTAGAAAATAACCTTAAACCACTTGGATCACATTTTAAATATGTCTAAACACATTTTTCACACAATAAACAATCATTACACAAGTCTATCATACCTTTAAGTTCTAAAACCTCCATTAGGCCTAAAGGAGACCTAATACAATTAGGTCTATCTTAAGCACACATTACTAATCTGAATTCTTGGAAAAAATTTATTCTCCCCAAATGATTCAAACAATTAAAAAATTATTTAAATATACCCATGATAACATCCTTTAGTTACACACTACTTTTATGTCTAAATCACAATTTGAATCATGTTATTAGGCCTACTCATCATAGGCTTTCTCACTGTCTAAAAGTTTATCTCAAAAAATAGAGGTATGAAATCAACTTTTCCAAAAACCCTAATTAAAAATACAAATTAATATATCATACATGACCTCATATAAAACAACCATGTCCATTTTATATCACCAAATAGGATAAAAGGCCTCAAACCCACTCTTTTAACATGACCACTTGGAATGATCAAATACTACCAAAGTACAATCAATAAAATTTAATCACCAACATATACATATTAATTTATAATGAATTAAAATAAATTAAAATTAATATATTAGAATTATATAAAATATATACATTAAATATATTCTTTAACTCTGAGTGAAACATCCGAAACTCATCCCTATAATATGAACACTCATAATTGCTTATAGCTACAAAAGCATAGTCATGTAGAAGTTTGTGTGTAAAACTTGAAAGGAAAATTTAATGAATTATAATACATATTAATATTTTATTTTAGACATATATATAATTCCTAAATGGATATATATATATATATATATATATATATATATATATATATATATAGATCTAGTGACAACCATTGGTTTTCTAGACCAATTTGTCAAGCTACTCTTTGAGAGTCCTCACATAGTCTAACAAGCCATATTAGATTCAAAAAATTAATAAATTAAATTATATATCCATGTTATATAAATAATTAATCAATAATCTAGGTATAAAAAATATATATTAATTTTTTGTATTAAATATTGTTTAGGGATTCAAATACTTCACTTCACTTAGCATACCTGAAACAATCATTATAGATTAAGAACTAGTCATGGTGATCATTAATTAAACCACCTATAGAGGAAAAATAAAGATATTTTAAATAATTTATATGATCCTATTATATCATTATATTTACCTAAAATATATATATCATAGGATCAAAGGGCAACATTTGTCTTAAAGACCAATCTCACTGTCCAGGGTTTCACTGTCACATTTTCTCTATACATGCCATCTTGTGAACATAATTTTACACTATTTTCAATTAAATAAAGATAATATAATAAAAATATATGATATTTATGGGTATTTAAAAACTACCTCAATACTCTTAACCCATTCCTAATCATGTAAAACACATCCCTAGACTATTTCTCACTTTGATTGGTTTTCTTCACTGTCTTCACTCTTTACTAGCTTAGTGATAAGTCAACTTGGGTGAGTAAATTAGTTGAAATAAAGGTTATAATTTGTAAAAATAGAACCATATACATTAATAAAAATTATTTACCTTAAACCTCCATCCACTTTCATGCACTAACTTGGTCAACCCTGCCTGTAGCATCAAATTCTTTAGAAACAAGAATTTTTTATAGGTTCTACTTATTTCCCTAATAAACCATTACCACCTAGAGATTATTGGATGATTCATATATATTATCCAAACATAAAACAATCATTTTATATCCATTCTATTCCATTTATATCAATATCTCTCTAATTGGATCACTATAAGGGTTTTCAGAGAGTTTTAGACTAGTTAAACTTCTTAACGTTTGTTCATACAACTCTATCCTTGAAACCACTTAAAAATTATTCAAAAAAAATATTATGACACTTTTACATATTTAAAAAAACTATCCATTTCCAATTCAACTATCACACATGCCAATAAGCATCTAATGTTTCTTTGTAAGCTCTCTTTTCTTCATTTTGCATGCATATGAGACCTAAAGACATGATTTATTTCCCTCTCCTTCAATCCATGACCTAAAAATTGGTAAAAAACTTGAAACAAACTTTAAAACCTAAAAATATTATCACATGTGATATATCAAATTTAAAACTCAACTTGATCCTTCATTTAGCCATACTAGGTCTCTTATTCACACTAAGACTAAAATTATTGGTCATATTTGGATCTTGAAAAACACTTGGAAACTTCTTTAATTATTTTCAAAATAAAAAACACATGTAAAATGAACTGATACCAAGATCATGCACTACCACCCTTATTCACATAGGTCTCACACTTCTCTTAACAAACTACCAAGTTTGTGCTTTCACACTAGGTTTCGCATGCAAGATCTAAGCCTCAAAACCTAACCTTGGGGTTATTCTATAGGATTATTAACCTTAAAAATATATTGATAAATTTTCCAACATCATCTCATATTACCTAAATCTTATTTACACACCTCCTCAATATGTTTATCATCTTTTTATACCACAACACTGTGTCAATACTTCATTCAGAACTCAAGAATCTACTAAACCATGATTGAGGCATCATGAATACTTACCATATCTCATCTCAAGAGAAACTATAGAAAATAAATAAAATTTGATTACCTTTGACATAATTTTTAAAATATTTATTCCTTAAGTACAAAACTAGTAACATACCTCAATAGATCCATCCCTTAAAGTGTGATGGAGGGAGGGCATCATCAGAGAGAGAGTGGTGTAAATGGAGATGTTGGGGGATAGCAGAGAGTGAAATCAGAAACCCATGCACACACCATAGTATTATATCATGTTGTGTGATAATTTTTTTGAGTTAGATAGTTATGGTATGCTTTGTTCTATGTATGAATGAGTGATGTGATATTTTATGTTTTTAGATCATTTTATGTGATTGGGTGATTTCACTATTCTATTTGTTGTTGATGTTATTAGTTAGTTAATTTGATAAATATATACCTAACTTGTTTAATATGATATAATTAGATATTATATATAT